>PVLD010004645.1:89936-122673 GCA_004027595.1 Dinomys branickii
CACACACGCACGCACGCCCGCACACACACACACACACACACGCCCGCACACATATTCCACTTGTATACATATTATATACATACACACATGTTATATAATACAAATATTTCTATATACATAATGTTCTAACACATATCCTCTTAAATAAATTTGCTACTGTATTATTATTTCATTTGTTTTGACTATAAAATAATATTAGATATATGACATACCTTTTATAAAAGTTAAAATGGCAGAAAATATAAAAACGTGTCTTATGATGCCACCAGAAATATTTCCTCCTTTCGAATATCAAATAATTAAGTTGTTTAAGGGGAAGGAAATTTAAATTTCAGTACTCGGGTACTTTACAAATTCAAAATAACCATTTAGGGCTGGGGATATAGCTCAGTGGAACAAGCGCTTGCTTAGCAAGTGCAGGGTCCTGAGTTCGATCCCCAGTACCGCAAAAAACAACAACAACAACAAAAAAACCAAAATAATTATTTAATTGGTCCAGAAAGTATATTGTAAGGAAGTGTCAGTAAAGACCAAGGAGATAATTCAGATCTTCTGCAGTACATGTAAAAATTGTATCTATACTCAGTAGTCATTTTTAAATTATTAAAACTTTTGATAATATTAGTTTAAATTTTTTTTAAAATATTGAACCACATACAGCCTAATTAACATATATAAAGATAATTGAAATTTAGGTATATGTGATATTCTTACAGTATATACAGAGGTTGGGATTTTGGTTGTGTTTTATAGTGTTAAAATATGATTTTCTGATTTCTGAGTCTTGGCATTAATATGTGTTTTTGATGCTAATAATTTGAAATTTGTTGAACTAGCTTAATAGAACTGAGTTCAGAAATTTCATGATGTTAAGGAAGATGCATACTCTGAAGAAAAAGTTAGGCCAGGTATTGTCCTCTGCTATCAAATGTTAAAAGAAAAAGCCTAAATTATTGAAGACAACTGTTTCAAAGACTAAATATTCAATGAATAAATAGTGAATATTTGTGTCAGAAGAGTAATTGGATTAGTTAAAAAGTATGTAAATGTCTTTCTCTTAGAGTGGTTGATAAGCCTCTCAGCTATAATGTGGTTGCCAAAAGTGTAAACAAACTTCATTAGTCTATAATAAAATAGCTCAGTTTTAAAATTGGTCAGTTGATTGATTTTAGCGGCAAGGGATTTGAATGTAATTTTGTTGTTTGTCATTAAATTCTTACTTTATGAAACCAATCTGTTACTAACAATAGAGAATTCAACATGCTGAAATTATTATAATCTAACATTAAATGAAATGTGGGCTTCTAGGGTATTTATGATAAATAGAAAAATAGGTCTCATTTAACATTTTTTTAGTGTCGAACATGTAAGTGTTGGCTACTTTAAAATTCTGTGGCTTTTTATTTTTTTATTTTTTTTTTTGCGGTACTGGGGATTGAACTCAGGACCTTGTGCTTGCCAGGCAAGCACTTATTCCACTGAGCTATATCCCCAGCCCTAATTCTGTGGCTTTTTAAACCCATTTTTCAAATTAAAATTAGGGATTTTTGATATATTATTAGTTTTGCCAGCACATGTTTTTCACTTATGAACCATAATACCATCTCCTCAATCAATTTTTGATTCTCTGTTTAACTACCAGGCCTTTTCTGAATCTTTGGCTAAGATGCTACGTGTCTACACCATATGTATATGCATGTGTCATATGTTTTGCCATAGGTTGTTCATCATTATTTATGTAGGACTCTTGTTCAGTTTGGGTTTTAAGTGCTTTCCAAGAGAAAGTATTGTAGAGTATTACAAGTTGACCAATGCAGTGACACTTTATATCTGTGAAAATATTTGTATGCCATTTTACATTTCAATTCAATTCTAATTGACATAGAATCCCAATCAATATGTACTTTCAAAGTATGTAAAGATAGCATTTTTATATTGCAATTAAAAAACTTTGTGAACATTATCCTATCTAATGCCTGAGAAGACATATAACATACTTCACTCAAATATTCTGGGTGTTAAATGCATAACAGTTCAGTGTAATTTCTTATTTGTAAATATTAAGGAATTTTTATAAAATATTTATTTTGCATATTTTTCTTGCATTTTCAAAGCAATTGTTTTGATTACCCTTTGCATGTATACCTTTTGCTTTTCTAACTTAAAGGCTATGCAATTTTTTCTTTGTATACACTTTGGAATCTTCTATTAGTGGTAATTCAATAAGTGCCTGCTCATACATTTATCATGTTCATAGTCAATATATTTCTAAGAAACCAGTGTATCAAGCAACAAAGCACCTAAATGCCATGACTGCCATTTAAAACAATTGTAGAATTGAAAAAATATTGATTTATGAATTACAATTTTCATTTTATAAATATTAAACTTAAATGTTTCAAATATTGTGTTTTTGAGAACCAGTGGGAAAATCTAGAGAACTATATGCACACAATATAGGAATAGCATTGTATTGTTTTTTTTTTTTGTATTGTACTATTAAATATTATTATATCAACTTTCAACTCCTGGCCCAAAGAAAAATTCCTATAATCTCAGCATTCAGGGTACCTGAGTTAGAAGAATCCTGATGTGTGGGCTCTGTGTGAGAAATTTAAAATATAGCACAACCCTGTTTCAAAAAAGAAAAATCTAAAAAATTGCATAAATTGTATTTTTTTTACTGTATTAAGAAATATGCTGTTTCAAAAGAATTATAATAATGGTGTTATGCATATTTGGTATAATTTGTTTAAGAATTTTGTGTTATTAAAGTCTGATTATATTCTATTAATTTTAATGAAAATTTCAATTTTAATGGAAAAATTCTTTCAGTTTTAATGGAGAATCTTCTGGACATCTATTTGTGTATTACAGTTAATACACAAGTGGTTTAGATTATATTACATCATCCTTTTTGGGTGAAATAATTAACATTTGTGATACTTAAATAGTTATATTTTGTAGTTAAATAATATATAATTTTAAAGCTAATGATTACTTTAGTACCTTTATTACCCTCATTTTGCAAGAAGAGTTAAATTTCTTTTAGAAATTTTAATAAAAATTCATTTCAAAGCCTTATTTTACTTTGTATTAGAATTAAGATCTCTGCTGTGGACATGAATTTACATTTTTTGCACATGTCATTGTGGCTTTTTCTGCACTGAAGAAATTATTATAATGCTTTGCACTGATTTTTAGGGTGCACATTTTAAATTCATACTTGAAAATGAGTTAAGGATATGATCATGTAAAATTAATAGTAACTATAATTTGAAAAATATACCTGTTTATATAAAAGCCCTCTATGAATTTCCATGATTAAACATAGTTTTGGAAACTTTAAAGGACTTTATCTCTGTAGAAAACAGACTGGGAGTTATTTTCATATCGTGCGTTCACATCGTTATGAGTGAGATTAGGGATTCATGTGCATCTTGTCTTCCCAATTCCATATATATACACACACACAACATATAGATAGAGAGATAGATATAGTCTTTAGCCAAACCTTTTTTGCCTTTTAAACACTTACTTTTTTGATGCTTAGGAATAATTTTATCTATGTTACTTTATCAGGATACAAAGAAATAAATACATTTAGTTCAATTCTTAATATTCTGCACTTGTAATATATTAAGCCATATGAAGTTGCTAATGCAGAATATAAAATAACTATAAATATAAAATGAGCCTAAAATAATGGCATGTGGCACCAACTAACATCATTATAACTCATTTAAAAACTACCATGATTGCCTTGACATTGGTACAAAATGGAAAAGAGGGAGATAGTGACTTGGTGAGAGTAACCAGCCACTGCATATATGGTAACATGTACAAGATATAATGGTGTTTTGTAATTATTTTATAGCAGTTTAAGGTACACAACAAAATCAAAAGAAAAATTTGGAAAATTACTATATACTCTTCAGCTTTCATATTTAACAGATACTCCCTAACCTACATACCACACCAAAGTGTTGGAGTTTTTACAAACAAACCAATATTTACATTTTATAATTATCAAAATAGAGTGCCCCCATTCTCTTGGTCTGGACAAATGCAGGTTTAAGAATATATAACCATCATTATGAGTTGCAAGTGTGTTTTTCTGCAAAACATCTTTCAGGGTCCTATTTTTATTTACTTTAAAAATACATTTTAGGGCTCTGGATGTAGCTCAGGGGCACATTGCCTGCCTGGCAAGCTCAAGGTCCTGAGTTAAATTCCTGGTACCAAAAAAAAATTCAATGTTTTAAATATAAAACACTCTACTAACAGAAATATAAATATTAATACACTAACTTACCCATTAACTTACTTACATAATTATTGATGATGTAATGTTTGTATTCATGGAATTTATATTATAAAATATAAGTTGAGTGATAATTACAGTCAGAACATTTGTTATAGAACTCTGACTTACTGCAGCTATTTCAAAATTAAAATCTCTTTCTATTACACTTTTACTGCACCACTTTAGATACAGTGTAACATTTTCCTATTCATTTTCCATGTAAGTCGTGCTGTATTTTTCTAGGAAAACTTCTCAAGTTACTCTTAGAGTCTTCTGCCAGTTTTTAGTATTTAAAAGCAATTTGTAAATCTGTACACTATAGCTACATAATTTTACTGTTCTTAATCAAACAGTGAGATGTTTTATCAGCGTGCTCTCTCTGCAGGGACGGCATTCTGTATGAGGAGTCCTGACCTCTTATCTTCCTCTGCCTGAACACTGCTTTCTGGCAGCTTGTCAAAATGTTTTCCTTATTCTATCTTTTGATGCATTGATTCATCTTTTTATTTTATTGGTATTTTATTTCTGAAACAATGACCTAGAAAGAGAAGTACCCTAGAAACACATTTCCTGAATGAAGATACACTTCTCCCCAAACATTATAAAATCTCTGTATATTCCGATGAGTGGAAGGATCATAAATGCTATTAGTGTCCATCGAAATGTCTCAGATGTGTCAGTAACTTCATTACGATGCATGCTTTCCAACAATTTCAAAAATTTTCAGTAAATCTTCAAAACAGATATGGCTATTCTCTGATTCAGAAAACAACAAAAAGCCTTTTTAATAAATAATATTTGAGCAATGGCTTAAAAATATATGTTTTATATGTAGCAACAGTAAATAAAACAAAAATTTGCTTACCACTCTCTACAACAGGATTCACCATATGAGTTATGAAATGAATTTTAAACTTAAATCAAATGCGATATTTAAAACTGATGATCAGGCCGGGGATGTAGCTCAGTGGCATGAGCACCTGGTCAGCAAGCTCCTGAATTTGATTCTCAGTGTCATAAAAAAAGGAAAACAAAAGACCTGAATATCTATTATGAAGGGAGACAAATGTAACATTCAGTTAAGATGAGGTATGTTTAAGGGTGAGGGTTAAACAAAGAAAAATGCATGTATTAACAAACTGTTGTAATTATTATAAATATCATCCCAATTTTATAATTACTTAATCTATGTGAGCATTATAAGAACTATTTAAACAGGAAAACACCACAGTGGATAAAAAATAAGACAAGGCCGTTTACATTTTGTTCATATCCAATCCATTTGAAATGTAAAGGTGAAGCTAGATTAGAGGTAAGTGGATAGACCAAGGTTTGCCAAGCTGACATTAATCTAAGGAAAGCTCAAACAAGTGCTCTAATCTCAAATAAAACAGACTTCATTTAGAGTAAGTAAGATAGTTAAAAGTTATGGAGAGCAATTATACAATGGATAAAGCAAGTGAATTCCACAAGAAAATCTAGCCAACCTGACCCTATATGTAATTTAAAAGAAAATATCAAAATACATTTTAAATATTAATAAAACTAAAAGAAAAATTTACCTTTCTTCTTTGTTACTAAAAAACTCTTTAATAATTGATAATTGATACATAATTACTAAGTAATCTTTAAAAATGGAGAAATAAATCCTTAGAAAATTAGTAAAAATGGAGATGACTCAAGCAATATTTTCTGTCCAATAGATCAGACTGACATTTATAGTAAACTCCAACCAACATCAACAGTGACACATATTTCTCAAGCTCAACTGTAACCTTCTTAAATATATGCCATGTTTAAAGTCACTTAATACACCTGAACAAGGTTAGAAGATTAGGAATCATACAAATTATTTTCTCAGAATACAAGATTAAAATAATAAATTTTCTATTGAAAAAACAAAATAGGTAAATCAAATGTTTTAAAACAATGCACTTATAGATAAAATATTGGTCAAAAAAGAGGCTCAAGAAATATAATAGAAATTTTGCACTAAATGCATGACTGCACCCCCTATTTGCTCTGTGACTAAGGCAAGGACGGAATTGTGACTGCTCAGTGTTTGTGGCATAGCAGTCATAGTTCTTTGAAAGAATCAATAAAATAGGTAAATCTTTGCCTAAACAGAGTGTGACTTACATCAATGCAACTAGACATTAAAATGGTGAACTTATAGCAGACGCCATCAAAGTGCAGAAGATAGAAACTACCATGAAAATTTCTGCCGCAAAAAGTTGGAAAATCTTAAGGAAAGAGATAGATGGCTAGACTCATATAAATTGCAAAAATTAACCAACATAAAAGAAAAATTCTGAAAAATCCAATAACTAGTAATGAAGATGAGGCAGTACTAAACACTCTACCAACTAAGAATATCTGAAGCCTATTCACTTCTGTAAGCACTTGAAAAACATTGTAACACTAATACTTCCCAAACTCTTCACTGCACTTGCAAAAGAAGGAAAGCTTCCAAAATCATTTCTGGATGTCAACATCACTCTGATACAAAATACAAACAGACCCACATAAAAACAAAAGTAGAGACCAATCTCCTGAATGAACATAGATGCAAAAGTCATCAATAACACAATGACAAATACAGCGCAACCTGTCATGAAAGAATTATGCATCTGACCAAGTAGATTTCATCCCAAGGTTGCAAGGATGGTTCAACATATATAAATTGATAAATATAATATGAAACAAGGACAAAAGCACATGATAATCTCAATACATAAAGAAAAACTTTTGACAAAATGCAACATTCTTTCATGATACAAACCTTGAAGAAAATAGGTGAAATAGAACCTTACCTGAATCTGAAAAAAATTATCTATTTCAAAACAATGACGAACAATATCCTAAATGGGAAAAATTGACATCTTTTCCTCTAAAATCAGGACCATGACAATAATACCTACTATTGCCATTTTTGTTCAATGCAGTAATTCAAAGATTAGCTGAAGCAGTCATCAAAGAGAAATAAAATGATCTACAGGATAGGAAGAAATACAAATATTATTTTCAGATCTCATTATACTCTACTTAGAAGACCCCCGAAAATCCACTGAAAGACTCCTATACAGTAACAAAATTCAGAATTGTAGCATACGCAAAATCACCACACACAAATCCATAGAGTTCCTGTATCCTATGGATGAACTCCCTGATGAAAGAATTAGAAAAAGCAGAGCCATCCACAATAGCACCAAGAAAAATTAAATACGTAGAAATAGGCCTAACCAGGAAATGAAAATCATCTACAACAAAAACTGCAGTGATCTGAAAAAGGAGATTGAAGAAGGTATCTAAAATGGAGAAGTTTCCTGCACTACTGGGTTAGCAAAACTGATACAGTCAAAATGGCCATACTTCCAAAACTGATGTATAGATTTAATGAAATTCCAATCAAAAGATCTCCTGCATTCCACAGAAACCCATAGAAAACCATCCTAAAATATATAAAGAACCAGATAACTTCCGAAACTGCAAGGACAATCCTGGACAATCAGAGCAAACAAGGAAGTATAACAGCACCGGAGTTGAAGTCACACTACCACCCACAATTACACACGCAGCACAATACTGGCTCACAGACATATGGATCAATAGGACACAATAAAGGAAGCAGAAACAATTACAGACACACTCAGCTATTTGTTCTCTGACAAGAGGCCAATAATATACATTGGCAGAAAGAAAGCCTCTATCGAACAGTGCTGGGATAACTGGCTATCAGTATGCAAAAGATTAAAGCTGGCCCCATATCTTCACCATATAATAAACTGAATGCAAAAGAAATTTGCATCTAAATGTTCAAATAGAGACAGATTTTCATTCATGTGCTTTGTCAGCTCTTCATTACTTTGTCTTCTCTTTATTTTGCTATGGTGTTGCTACAACGTAGATTGTTATTCTTTTTCTGGTTGTATACTTTACCAATATTTCTTAAAGGTTATCAGTTTCCCTGTCATTTCTCTTTTTAGAAAACCTTTAACTTTTGAGTAGTTGTAAGTTGTAAAATGTTTTCAGTAAATCTACAATGTCCAAAATTCACTCATTATCTTTCTGTACTATAATTATTTGCATGTGAATTCATTTGGAATTCATTTTGTGTTGACTATATTGATAAGAGCCAAAGTAGCGCTAGCAAACTGATGTATTTATTTTCCATTAAATTGAAATGTAAATTTGTTTGAGCAAATAATCCCATTTTGTTTGTTTTTGTATTTTCTGTAGTGGAACCGCAAAGAGGCCTAATAAAGTTTTAAGTTCCTTCCAAGGGGACTGTGGGATTCTGGACCCCTTTTCCTTTCTTCTTTAGCCTTTAAGACAACACACCATCTGCTTTGTCATAGGATGTGTTCCCTGCCAGGGTGTCCTGCCTATCACAGTCCCCAAATCAACAGATCGTACTGGAACTGCCAAAACTGTCACCCAAAACCTACCTTTTCTTTTTATAAGCTGATTAGCAAAAGAGTTTCTTACAGTAAACGAAAGCAGGCTAACAATGATACTACATCACATAACAATTTATGGGAACCTCTCTGTTTCTCTCCCTCTCCCTCTCCCTCTCTCTCCCTCTCCCTCGCTCTCTCTCTCCCTCTCCCTTTCTCCCCCCCTCTCCCTTCATATATTCTATCTACAATTATTTTGAATTGTCTATACTTTTATAATTTTTGTAGAATAAACATTTTGCTAGCATTTCTGTCAAAATAATTTGTCTGTAGCTTAAAATCATTAACGTGTTCAAGAGTGGGTAAAATTAAATGCATTTATTTGTATTACCAATTCATATGGATAATGTTTACAATCTGACCATGTAATATGTGACTACAAAGCACATTAGAAAAAGATAAGACTGTTACTAGTAAACTAAAGTAGTGCTTGATAATAGTCCTTATGTTTAAAGACTATTTTATGAAGAATTATAATTGTAAGTTCTACTCTCATGTAAATTTTAATTTCATTTACCATATCAAAATTAAATTATATTTGCCAAACTTGAAGAAACAGAGTTATTTGCAATGCATGTTTACCCACAGTACCTACCCTTATAAGAACTAGTAAACACATCTTGAGAGAAAATCGTTGAAGCAGGCATGGTGAATCCTTAGACAACAAATCTACATTTTCTATTATTCTGCTTAACACAAACTATCTGAGACTTTTTTTAAATGTAAAGAAAGTAGTAGCTATTAGAATGAAGCTATCTGTAGCCTTTATAGTGTTTTATCCTTTATGACTGCTCTGTTCTCTGCAGTGTATCTGTGAAATGCAGAGAAAGTTCACAGCAGATGATCATACTAAGGCACCACAGCCAGTGAAGGGTGAGATAATCTTCAGAGCTGAGAATTAGTGTCTCCGGCAACCAAGCGAGAAACCAAAGGGGAGTTATTCCTTCAGTGAAGTTTAACATCTGAGATACACCTGAAGCTATACCTCTTTATTACTGTGCACATCCATGCTGTTGATCATTTGGTTTCATGTCAGTACACGGTACACTTTTCTGTCTTTCTGATGCTTTCTCAGTTAGTTCAATGCAATTCCCAATAGAGTGTGCACAATATTAAATCAAAATAATGTAGCTTTAAACATTCTCATTTTCATGCAATGATTCTAGCAAAATGGTTTTTTATTAAACCTTTGAAGCAGACAGGGGGGCATATAATGGCCTTTATTTATTTTCTAAATTTCAGGCCAAAACACTGTTAAGGAAATAAATATTGCATATGTAGGAAGCACCATAGGGTATGGAAAAATGTTATAATGGAATAAGTTATAGCATGTGTACACAGGATTTGTGTTTTCATTTGATGTTTCTGTTGAAAAAAAGTGATTTACTTAATCAGGATCAAATGTTTATGTTAATTTGCTTTTGGTGTGGTAAACACTTTTACCTGTATAAAAACGTTGTATTTCACTAACACCAGTTTAAAGTGAAAGGATGTGTCAATGTTATTTACGTGAAGTTATAAGCTCTATGTTCACTTTTTGTCTCAATTGATTAAAGAAACACAATCTGTCCGTAGCAGTTTTGTAAACCTATGTTATTTTACATGTGTGAATTCAGCTCACCTTTACCACTGTTGTGTTTAACCCAACTCTAGATAATGTGTTTACAACCTACAGCGAAGTAATACAGTAATCATAGATGAATTAAAGATTATGCTTATGAATGTTTATTTGAACTGAATGTTTATTTGAACTGAACGTCCATTTATTCACAAGAGTTTAACTCTGTTATAACTTTTTCATATGCACACTGAACTGAATATTTTACAATTAAATATTTATTAATAATACAGCAACAACTGTACATTTTAATGAATAAATAATACCATATATGTAAATATTTATGGTCTTTCATTCTTGTTCTTCATTTTGTATTTGCTTGGGTAGAATATACTGGAGCTATCATTCCATAATATATATTCAAAGAGTAGATAAAAAGTGAAATGGACATGTCATTTAGAAAGTAATAGACTAAATTTAAAAGAAGATAATGTCAACAAATCATGCATAGTGTGGGGCACGGTGCTATGTGCAGTATATGCTTGACCACTGAAAATCAAATTCAACACCAATAAACATATGTGATTAATTATGACAAAATCAAGCACGTTTGCATATACCACATAATTCAAAAACATTTTTCATTAGAAGTCTGACATAAAGCTGCAATGTAGCACTTTTCTTCTTAGGTATAAGAAAAGAAATGTTGGAAACCAGCAGACTTGAGGCAGCTAGCACTCACAGGTCACTCTGGAATTGTCATTCAAAACAAAGTGTATAGTGTTTAGCACTCTGTGAGGAGGTAGTGGTAGCACCAGAAAGCATAAAACAAGGTAAAACACTGAAACTGTTTTTTTGGAAAAGGAATAAATTAACTTGAGTAGCACAACTGTGTCACTGGATGAAATGAGGCTGAGGTGGGATGGGGAAGTTCCCCTCCCATACACCAGTAAAAGGAAAATCTCAGCATAGATTCACGAGCACTGATTCTGCTACTGGAGTAGCCTGAGCAGACAGGAGATCTTACTATAGCAAAGCCGTAGGATACACGAATGATAACCTTGAACATTTTTCTACAGATCCAGACAGATCAGACTAGGAAACCATCTTAGAAACTTCTCTATCCCTTGCCCAGGTAGAACAACAGCAGATGGACTTAAACAGAATGCGATAGGAAACTATCAAGTAATTCTCTCTATGTGTAGAACACTAACATTCTTAGTAACTCCAAAATGTAATTACCACTGCACTACAGAGGTACAATAGCACAATACGTTGCTTGCACATGTACCTCTGATTTATTTCACTTATAAGTATGGTGTCTAATTGTGACCATTTGCCTACAAAGGCCCCAAATCTGTCCCTCTTTATAGCTGAGTAATATTCCATTATATAAAAATGCCACAGTTTTTTAATCCAGTCCTCTGTGGATGGACATTTGGGTTGCTTCCATAATTTAGCTATTACAAATTGCGCTGCTATAAACATGGGTGCACATATATCAGAGTGATATGATGTTTTTAGATCTTCTGAGAAAATACCCAGAAGGGGAATAGCTGGTTTGAATGGAACCTCTAGACCTAGTTTGCTGAGAAATCTCCAAACTGCTCTCCACAGTGGTTGCACCAGTCTGCAATCCCACCAGCAGTGTAGTAGAGTCCCTATTTCTCTACAGCCTCACCAGCATTTGTTACTGGATGATTTTTTCATACTGGCCAGTCTTACTGGGGTGAGATGAAATCTCAATGTTATTTTTATTTGCATTTCTCGAATGACTAAGGATGTGGAACATTTTCTCGTATATTCATTGGACATTTGTATTTCTTTTTCTGAGAAGTGTGTATTCATCTCAGATGCCCATTTCTGGATTGGGTCTTTGAATTTGGACAGGTACATATTTTTTAGTTCTTTGTATGTTCTAGATAGAAGACCTTTGTCTGAGGGACAGCCAGCTAGGATTTTTTCCCAATTTGTGGGTTTTCTTTTTTACTTTGCTGGTGATTTCTTTAGATGTGCAAAAACTTTTCAGTAGGATGAGGTCCCAATTATTGATTCTTTGAAGTGTTTCCCTTGCAGTTTCATTTTTGTTCATGAACTCTCTGCCTACTCCTATGTCACTGGTGTAAAAACCTGAGGGTGGGAATATAAACTAAGAGACATGAAGGAAATCTGTTCAAAAGTAAAGAACAGATGGGATGAGGGAAAGGAGAAAAGAAAGAGGCAAAAATGTATGTATGTATGTAAGTATATACATATGTGCAGGATGGCTAACATGGTTCTACTATGGTCTTATGTCACTTAATGTAAAGGAATAGTTGATGACTGGTTGTTTGATCAATCCTGTATGTCTATATGTGTTCTCCTGAGCACACACTTTGAAGATATCAATATGCAATGCAACAACTATTGTTGGTTTTGTGTTGCTTTGTCTACAATTCAATTCTGACTATACTGTTATTGTGCTACTTTGTGTCTCTTTGTTAATGCTTTCCGCTTTTTTTTTCTTTTTCTGTTTTTGTTGATGTAGTTCTTTTTCTTTCACACTGTAAAAAAAAGGAAGAAAAAGAAGGAAAGCGAGGGAAAAAGAAAAAAAATTGAAAAAGGAAGGAAGGGATAATTATCTATGTATGTAAGTATGTATGCATATGCAGCATATTTAGCTTAGTTGTACTACTGACTTAGGTCACTTTATTGTAAGGAATAGTTGATGATTACTTGTTTGATCAATTTTGCATGTATATATCTGTTTTCCTGAATATATACTTCGAAGTTATCAATATGTAATTCAACAACCATTGTTGATTCCATGTCACCTTGTCTGTAACTCAGTTTTGATTGTACTATTCTTATGCTACTTTGTGTCTGTTTGTTAATATGTTTTTGTTCTTTTACTTTTAAAATAAAAAGAAAAAATAAAATACAGAGGTAGAATAGCAATCACAGTAATTATCACAAGCTTAGGGAAAAAATGACTGAAAAATGGTAGAACTAAAACATCAGATTAAGAGAAAGACTCTGGCCTTTGGCTGCAGACATTAATATCACTCTGGGCTATGAGAATTCTGGTGAGGCATATAGACAGGGCAAAATCATGACAGAAGGTAGGCTCTTAGAGATAAGCATGGGGAGCAATGGACAGCTAAAGGAAAGGGAGGTGGATTTAAAAGAATTCAAAACAACTAAGATATATTATTATGCATATACCAATTTCGTAAAGCAAACGTCAATATTTGTATTGAAAATATACAGTGAAAAAAGAAAAATGGAAAGAGAAACTGAATTTATCTTTAGAACTTCCCTGTATGTTCAATATCCTAAAGAATCAGTCTAAGCAAATTGGTCTAGGCAATATATAACAACATGTTGACTATATCGTTTTGTTATTTTCTACTATATTTGCACACATGCAGGTGACTTCTAATGTCTGTGTGGCATTTTCCCAACAGGTGTTGTCATTATATGTAGTTCTAGGCATTAAAACATCAAGTTGAGAATGATTAGAGATGTTACAAAGTAGTGAAACATCTGCTATTCCAAACTATCTTCGCATAACACAAACTAAATGTGTATTGTGTTTATAACTGAGCTATTAATTATGTACTGGAAATTCCAAGCAAAGTCCTTGCTGTTTTCTGAATTGAGGACTCAGTGCTGATTGGTCTTGCAAAAAATGCCAAGAGATAATAAGGAATGATTTAAGGGGATATAAAAGTAAATTTTTCCATGCTGTGTGAAGCTCTCTTTAGGAGTTTATGCATAACATATAATGACAAGAATTCTTTACCTCTAACGGATGAGTATCTGTTGTTCATTAAGCCATGACTTTGCGTTTCTGTAGTAGCTATACTATTCATATACTGGAGATGATTATTGAAATGATATATTTTCACATTTTAGATTAACTATTGCTTAATTAATTATATTTCATTTACTCATACACATACACACACATATATATATTTCATAATAATATTAGGGGAAAATTATGCCATTTTTAATATTCAAAATTAACATTTTCACATATTTTATTTTACAAATGGAAAATTATACTTGCAAATATAATCTGGCTATATTTTAATAAGAGGGAGCCTATAGAAAGGATATTGTGACAGTCAAGTGACACTCTGCGCATAATGCTTCCTCCTTCCATTTCTGGAAGTTCTGGTAACAGGCAACTTCAATCACAGAACGCCCTCAGGATATTGCTCAGCCTCAGAGAGTGTTGTGCTCCCTGATGGCTATCCATGCCTTCAGTAATAGGGTTAAAATGCCTGGGGACTGGGCTAAAACGCAGGACAACTCCAGCAGGTCAATACTGAGTGCTTCAAAGCTATTCATGGGGTGATCCAAACCTATGATTCAGGCCTGTAATGTAGCAACTCATTATGCCTCTGCCCACACTGCTTCTTTCCATAGATGTCCATTCCAAGGATATCCTTAAAAATAGCTTATATAGTGCTGTGGATCGGACTGAATCTCCCTAAAATATGTATACTGAAGCTTCGGTAACTTGAAAAATGACTTATTTGGATGTAAGCTTTTAAAGAGGGTAACTAAGTTAAAATGGTTCTATGAATATGGTTCCTAGATCAGTATGACTGATGTTCTTATAGGACAGAGTAGAACCCACAGAGAAACAGCAGTGGTGTTGTTCACAGCAGGAGGACCAAGTGAGGATGCAGGGGAAGGACAATCTACCAGCTAAGGAGCGACCTCAGAGGAAATAGATCCAGCCAGTTCCAGAACTATGAAAAAAACTAAATGCTCTTGCTAAAGTCCCTCAGTGTATGATCTTTGTTATGGTGGTCATAACAAACTAAGATAAACAGTAAAATTTACAGTGTATTTCTCATAAAACTTACCCACAGCGGCAAGTTTGAGAAATAAGTTATAAGATGAAGCTTTGATTCTAAATTTTTACTTCCAGTGTGCAGGGAATACACTGTTGCTGTTATTAGGTGGACTACAGACAAACTTTGCAAAAGTGCTACTCTACAGTCACCCGTGCAAAAAATACATTAGTGGATTTATCAGTAGTTGGATAATCTGGAAGAAATAATAAATGCAGAGAAAATGAAAATAACTGTCTCTGGCTAAGCTTTATTACCCTCTAGACAAATACAACAAAAGGCTAAGAGACCTTAAAAAGCAAATACAAGCCTCTGTGAAATCTGAAAATTGTCTTCCACTGACAATTCCAAACCAAGGTTTCGTATCATGTAACTAAATAGCAAAGGCTGTTAGAAACAAGCGAAAGACTTAACTACAAGAATTCCTGAGCCTCAGGAAGTTCTAACTCTCAAAGAAAATCATTCTTAATGCCAAAGTACAAGATCTGGTTGGAACTAAAGGGTCACAAAATGATAATAACTGAGTTGCTTTTTCTGAAAATTTAGATTTTCCATTCCTAGTAGAGTGGCCAATTTCTCCCTTTTAAGAGCATGACGTTGTGGTAAGATGCCGTGCATCCCTCTTAGAAATAGAGCCAAATTCTACTCTTGGCCACTAATATTGTACTAGGAGTGCAGTTGTAACATACGGGGCAGGGGACATGCTAGGTCTGATAAAGGAGGACAGAGGGACAAAAAATTGCTATAAAATTTGGCTAGTGCAGGTCATGGTGACCACAGAGAGTTTGTGAAGTTCCGAATTTTTAGAGTGTTTAATTAAGGACATAAAGCAGAATTGTGGATAAGGTACAATTACTTAATTTTTAGCCATATTTCTGAAAGATATGATTATACACTTGTAAGAGTTCCACAAGGCAAGAAAAATATGTTAGTATTATGCATCTAAAAAGACTGGAAAAAGCTGAGCAAGATTAGCTTGACAAGAATTTTAAGGAGATTATAGTGAGTGAAAGGCTCTGAGAAACAAGACTGTACTGGAGTAGATGGAAGGCAGGTACCCCACTAAATGATACTTTCTTTCTCATGGAAGAGTTGGAGAGACAAACCAAAAGAAGACCATAGTGAGAGGGAACAGAAATCATTAAGGATTCTATTACATTCCCTCTGGATAGGCCAGAGTTAATTTTAAAATAAGCCATTAGAGAAATAGACTCACAGAAAAAATTTGAAAGAGTGAATATGGAATAGTGAAAGCCAGGTGGAGTGCCTTTAATATTATGAAAAAGATAGTAGCAGTGACCAAGAGAGCTTTATTTCATCAGGGTTCCCCTGAAAAATAGAACTAATGCTATACGCTTGTTTGGGTTTAGGTGTTTGTATGCATATCTGTCAGTCTATCATCTGTCATTTATCTGTCTATATACTATGCTATCCCTTACGAGATACATTAATGAGTTGATTATTTTAGAGATTGATCATCTGAAAATTGTAGAGCTAGGTAGATGGGTGGAAACTCTTCAGGAGCTGATACTGTAGTTTCAGTACACAAGCACAATTTCTTCCTCATGAGTTGACTTCAGAATTTTCCTTAAGGTTTTAACTTACTTGATAAAGGTGACACAAATTATGTGATTAATTGACTTCATTTGAAGTCCACATATTTAAATTTTAACCACATATAAAAGATACTTCCATAATAACATCTAGAATGATCTGTGATGGAACAAGTACATATAATGCTGTGTAGAGGTTGAGTCATAAATATTCATAGTAGAGGCCAATGAAAAGAATAATGAAGGTTTTAAGTAAAATGATATGAATGGCCAGACAAAAAGAGTACTGCATCCATTCAAAGAAAATAAATATTTATGGTATTAGGGAAAGGTGATTTTCCTAATAAAAGATCATCATCCTTTGCCCACTTTCCATCTTTGAATATGGTCATAAATCCAAAGAATAGGGAAAGGGCCCTTTGGAACCATTATTAGTAATCATGGTTATTTCCATTCATATTTTAACACAAAACAATCTTATGACTATTTGTGTGTTCTGCACAACACGAAGGAAATATATTGAGGCCTGTTAAACAAAGGAACTAAATTATATTGATACTTGGAGATGTAAAACCTTCACATTCAAAAGCAAGCTAATAGAAACTTGCTCGAGATCAGCTCACAGTAGGTACAGCAGGCCCATCTACCCTCCCAGTATATATTGCATTAGTCCTTACGTTTATAACTAGGAAACATTATTTAATTTTGGATGCCACATGAGTAATGGGCTTATTGAGTAGAACGTTCTACAATGAGGAATAAATGAAAACCTCTTGTTACAACTTGCATTATGCATGCATGTCTAAATGTACATACTCATGTATATACAATATCTTTCACATAATTTCCTTTAGGAGAGGGATAGAAATATTCATTACATATGTATCATTTTCTTCTTAAAGTGAATGGAAAATATTTTTCTACTTTTAATAAAGCAATTAGTTGATCAATATAACTAAATACTCCTGGGCCATGAGAAAGAGATTCTTGTACACTGAACAAAATGCATTGACCTACAAGATCTAAGGGCTTACCGTACGTGCTGGAATGCCTAATAGGGGAAAGGCCTCACTACTAGAAATAAACATATGATCTCAAAGGCATGGTGGAAGTGAGTGGCAGTTTAGACAGACGTTTAACAAAGGTTCTACAAAGTTGTCAATATGAACATAGTCTTATAAAAACCAGTGTATACATACGTGAGTAAAGGTTAATAGAGTATTGCATGACTAAAATCACATCATAAGAAAGATGATAGAATATATAGAATTTATTATATAGTAGGAATATATAGAATATATAGAACTTATTATATAGTAGGAATATAGGACACATAAAATTCCTGGGCCCTATTAAATGGTGTGGTTGTTTGTAAGATAGGCAGGACCTAGATCCTGGCTGCATTTATGCAACAAGCCATTAATGAAAAATTCTACTTTGAAAATAGTCAAGAGACACTAGAGATTTTGAAACACAAAACTGCATATTCACATTTGGAATTTTGAATATTATTATTTATGACGTATTAAGAAAGGAAAGATGCTATTATATTTCCGTAGGACATACATTAGGAGAATTAAATTTGCAACTGCTATTTATGTAGAGACTGTGGAAAATTTATACATCTATGTGTGATAATTAAATAATACATAAATAATGAGTGTACAAATACATAATAGTCAAATAGACCTGTAGTCTTAGTTACTTTTCTCTTGTTGCTGGGACAAAATGCCCAATTACCAAATTTAAAGGAAGGAAAGGTTTACTTAGTTCAACCTGAAGGAGGGGCCACAATTCGACAGCAGCAGTGGAAAACAGAAAGAGTAACAGCAGAGCACAAGATAAGCCTCTTTCTGTCCCTCGTATGGTACCCAGTCTACCACAGTGGGCTGGTGCAGTCCTATCGGCGCACTGATTTGGCAATCATCCATCCTTAATCCCAGCAGCCTTCATCCCAGCATTACACTGTGAATCAATCGCACGCTCCAGTTCCAGCTCGCTCCGTAAAAGCCCCATCTAAAACAGCATAAGGCTTTGGTGGGACACGAAGACACAAACCATAACGTTCCACCACAGACTCGCCCAAAGATTCATGTATATTCCTTCATGCAAAAAGCATTTAATCCATCTCCAAGAGTTGCCAAGTCCCACGCATTTACACCTTGCTGAGAAGCCATGTCCAAAATCTCCTCTGAGATGTAAGGAAAACATTTACCTATGAGGTCGTATACAAATGAAAAGAAAATTAAATACTTCCAACATTTAGTTGCTACAGATAGACATTTCCATTCCAAAAGTTATAAACAAGGGGATACAAAAGAACAGTACAAAAGCAAGTCCAAGATCTATCAGGGTAAATATTACGTCCTGTAGTTCCCTGTGCAGCATCTGAGGCAATCTGCGACAAGATGTGAAGTCCAAGGGGCTTGGGCGGCTCCACCCCATAGCACTTCTGTTGCTCGTAGCTCCATGGCTTCTCTTTGGGGCCTGCTGTGTTCCCTCCTTGTTTTCCTTAGATAATCCATGTTCCTGGCTTCTTCAAACTTCTGACGTCCCCACTGGATCTTTGGTTTAACACACACAGCTTCATACGCTGCACACTCAAGGGCAGACTGCCTCACTCCCCAGGCCTTCTGAAATCTGGTGGAAGCATTCCTAACCCCACAACTCTTCTATTCTGCATTCATGTAAAACTAGCACCACATAGGTGATGCCAATGTATGCTGTCAGTAGGAGCAGCAGCCAAGATTCCCTCTCTTTTGGCTGTAGGGTTCAATTGACTGCATTACTGAGCACTCTAATTATAATTCTGAGGAAAACATTCTTTAGTCTGCCATCATTCTGGAACATGATGCTCTGGGCCTTTCTTCTTAAAGAAAAAAGCCTTTCACTTTTGCAGTTTTGAGACTGAAAATGTTGGAGATTTGCTGATTCTTGTGATGCCCTCAGGTCATTTTTTCTATTTTCCTGTTCTTTTTCCACCATCAAGATCTCCACAGTTCTATCTTTGTAGTCCACAGATTTAATGCAGCTTCCTTTCTGGGCAAACTCACAACGTTTTAAATCCTACTGGGCTCTTCGGTCTTGATTCCCAACATACATCTGGCTAAAAGGTCCCAACAGTACTGGTACCACTGCTTCAACATTAGACTGCCTTGAAATTTCTTCAACCAGATTAATTAGTCTGTCACCTTTATTCTCAGTCTCAGGAAACAAGTGAAATGCAGACAAATATTCTGCCAAACCATAACAGTAATCATCTGAATTCCACCAACCAAAGCATTCTTTTTCTCAGCAGAAACCTCCTGGGCCTGATCTTTACCGGCAGGATTTCTATCAGCTTTCCGAGCTTTGACCAGAATCTCACATACAATGCAGCCTAAGTCATTCTATCTCTACCTTTTCATCTCTGAATGATTTCAAACTCTCCCCACAAGCCATTCCCAAAGATTCCTGAACCATATAATCAGGTATATTAACAGCATGGAACCCACTTCTGGTGCCAAATTTTGTCTTAGTTGCTTTTCTTATTGCTGAGATAAAATCCCCAACACCCAAATTTAAAGTGAGGAAAAGTTTATTTAGCTCACAGTTTGTAGTGGCTTCTATCCATAATCAGCTTGTTCCAGGTCAGGGTGACACATGGCTCAGGGCAGCAATTCAAGCTGGTGAAGACACAAAACGCAATGAGAAAGTACGTGAAAAGTCTCTTTCTGTCCCTAATGTTGTCCAGTCTATTGGATTGGATCATGCGAATTGAATTAGTGCACTGATCCAGCAATCACCCACTCTTAATCCTAACACCCTGAATCCTAGCATTGCATTAGGAATGAATCACACATTCCAGATTCAGCTACCCAAAAATGTCCCACCTAAAACTGCATAAGGCTTTGGGGGGACATCTAGACACAAACCATAACACATATGAAAATTGAATTTGTTAATTTAGAGAAGAAGGGAAGAGTCTAGATCTTGGATCTTGTATTTGAAATAGTCAAAATATAAATTTAGTTGAAATATATGTGAAGAGATGAAGCCATATAGAGAAAACCAGGGAATCAAATATAAGCCTACTATGACATTTAATGAATAATAAAAGCAGAAGAAAGGATGCTTTTCCTAATAATACAGTTTAAAGAGAGAGCTTTTCCAATAATTTAGTACAAAAATGCAATCAAAGGCAAAGCCTTTAAATGTAACCATTGTATTCCAACAACATATAATTCACTGTTAAAATTAATGAGAAGTTCCATTATAGAAGACTTAATAAAGTTTTAGTGATAAATTTTCTTTACAGTGAGCACCACAGTAAAGAGGAAAGAATAATTAATTGAGGAGGCTGTTTCACTATTTGCTTGCTTACTTTTGATTTTATGCATATATTTAAAAGTAAATGTAAGTAGAAAGATTTTGGAATAGAAGTAAAAGAAACAATAATTAGAGTGTTATAGAGAAAATATTTGATAAATTAATATAAATATAATTACAATAATAACTATGAAGTTACAACCATGAAACAGTTGGAAGAAAGAAGAAGGCAAACAAAAATGGAGTTTACACTCTGACATATGGCTATTGGTGAATTTTTTAGAAAAACAAATTATTGTTTGCCAAGGAAATAAAAATGTAGTTTAAAACTTCTGGGTAGTTAGTGACATAACTTGGGGAACATAAAAGATGAAACTGGACCAATGTCTTATACCATACATGAAAATCAGCTCAGAGTGGATTAAGACTTAAATGTGAAATCTGAAAATACATAACTACTGGACAAAAAAAGGGGAGAAAATTTCCACAATATGGGTATGGGTAATGATTTCTTGCTTTTGATCCTAAAAGCGTAGGTAACGAAAGAAAAATTTGAGAAAAGATTTGCACCAAATTTAAAAATCCTTTTATATACCCAAGGAACAGTCAACAAATAAAAAAAAAACCTACTAAATGAATGAAAACATTTGCATCTGATAGAAAGTTAGTAATGAAATAATGTGTATAAAGAACCCAATGCAATAACAAGAAAATAGTCTCATTTAAAGTGAGCAACCAATTTCAACAGATATTTCTCAAAAGCCAAATTGCTTCTTTCAGCAATATATCTGAAAAATTTTTTAGTAATGTTAATCATCAAAAAAAGCAAAGTGAATAAACCACAATGGGATATCTCATAAGATTTGGAATGATTCATCTCCCCAAACAGAAAAACAACAATTGTCATTTGTTGGGTGTGGAAATGAGTGATGTTGGGATTGCAAATTAATACACATCACAGGAATATAGAGATTTCTTAGAAAACTAAACATGATTTTTATGTCAACCAACTATTGCATTTCAGAGCTACATCCTAAGAAATTGAAACCATCATATTTAGACCTGTCCATATGCTCATATTCCTTGTAGCATAAATCATAATAGCCACATATGGAAGTACCCACTCTGTTTATCAATGAGAGAAAGAACAAGAATAGTTAGTACATATTCATAGTTGAATTATAGTGAGCCATAAAGCAACAAAGAAACAAACCATCATAGGAGATAGCACTGGTTTTTGTAGCAACACGGACAAACCTGTAACACATAATGTGATGTAAATTAAGCAGAGATTTTTTTAAAATGCATAATCTAACTTATATGTGAAAGTTGAATTCAAAAAAGGAAGCAATACAATAGATGATAACCAAAGGTGGATGGTAGTTGGAGAGAGAGGAGTTGCTTATAAAAAAATATGAAATTTAAGTTAGGAAGAATCAATTTTAATGAACTATTGCCTCTCGAATTGAAGATAGCTCACAATGTTTTCTGTATTTCAAAACATTCACGAATAGATTTTGCATGTTTGTACCATAAAAAATAGGTGAGTGTTATGGTTGATACATTGTGTCAACTTGGGGAATCTAGAGGTTTGGCTGAGTGACTCAGCAGGAAGCCAGGATGTTTACTTTGTACACATCCTGAGCCTCTGGTAGAGGAGGGCACGGAGACTGTGTGAGAGCTGCATGCCCCCTGGGTGGGGGTAGGCTGTTTACAAGGTAAGGGAGAAAAAGAGGCTGCTTGCAGCCATTCCTCCCTTTTGCTCTTCTGGTTTTGCTGCGCTCTGCTGTCATGAACGTTTGCTCTCTGCCATGTGCCACTCTGCCTCTGAATCAGCCAAGTATGGACTGAGACCTCCACAAACTGTAAGCTAAATAAACCTTCCGTTCCTTCATTTTTAGCACTGGGTATTTTGCCACAGCAACGAGAGAAAATTAACCAAGACAGTGAGGCAATGAATAATTTAATTAGTTTAATTTAATTCTGTTAAAGAACAGGACCTAAGGAGGTCCCTCCAAGTGGAGATGACAATCTCAACTTTCTCCACAGAGTAGGTTCTTAAGTCATCCACATAGGAAAGCATTTCCAGATCCATTAGTGTGAGGCACAGGCAGATTTATGATGAATAGTGGGAATGTAAGAGAAACTAGAAATCATCCTTGGCTTAAAGAACTAAAGCAGCACAGTTCCTAGGAAGGATCAGACTGCCCATCAGTAAGAGGAGCAGAATGTCTTTAATGGAGTTAGAATGGGCTAATCATTATCTGAGTAAGACTTGGGAGATGGTCCCAGAAGTCCTTATGTGCTACTCTCAAAACATCATATTGTATCACATAAGTACACTTAAGACCTGTTCATTAAAGTAAAATTTAAAATCAATACTTAGAGTATAAGCTTAGATATTTTCATGAAAAAGTAATTCACATTTTTCACAAAATATTTGCGTTTTCAAATATTTGATTGTTTGCCATTTCCTTCCAATTTAAAATTTCCTTTACTCTGACACAAATAAAATCCTAAAGTGAGAACTTATTGTAACTTTGATTTTATGAGATCATTGCCTTAATTGACACACTATCTTGTACATGTTTTTAAAACCATGGGGGTGGGGGGAGAAAACAAGTAATTGTAAGTGAAATCAGGATCTAAAACAACCCTGAATCATTATCTAAAAGTAATTTAATGGTATTTGGATCCAGTTAAGTAATGTGCACGGGAAAGAAACAAGCCTCTGAAGATCTTGAACAGTTGTATAATTTTCTGAACGTCAATAATGTGGACCTGCATTTTTAAAGGCAACGTCTGGGGAAAATTTTAGTTCGGATGAGAATGCATGTAATTTAACCTCTTCAGAAGATGCAGACCCGCAGGTGACAGAGTGAAGAAAAGAGCAGCTGCCAATTACAGGCAGCTGAACAAGAAAACAAATAAAGCTAAATTTCCACACAACAGCAAAAACAGAAATGAAACAACAGATACAGGACATGCAGGGCTTTTCAGATTTTTCTGATGGAGGACATAGCTGAATGCTGAGTACCACAGTCACAGATGGACTACTAGGAAAGATTGCATAGCAGGAAGCAGTTTTGAAAAAAAAGTTCCAAGAAAATTACTTATGTTCACTTTTCTAAGACTCTCAGTTCAAAACTATGTATGTTTCTTAATTTAACTTTCTGTTCCAATTCTAAAATCTGTTTTTCAACCCACTCAAAATGGTGAATGAACAACAGCATATACAATCCATGCTACTAATATAAGAAAATGAGGTAAAAATAGGGCAGAGAAATGATATTATTTTCATAAATGCAAAGTTATTATATTGAAAACAGAAATTTAGAAAGTTTATGAAAGGTCACATACTCCCAAGGAGTGACAAAATACGACAAAACCTGAGCCAATATATCACAGGACAGTAATGAAAGAAAAAAGGAAAATGAGTGTGTAAGGAAAAGAAACGCTTAACATTGAATGAAATAAAAGGAAAATATATTTTATAATAGAAGCAGGCACACAGAAAATGTTTGCAGATGTTAAGCAAAATTAAATATTAGTAGAAAACAAAATTTAGTACCAAAATTTAAAGTTAGTAAAAAACAATCATTAGTCATACAAAAGAAAATACCTGTGTATATTTCATCTAAAAATGACGAAAAGACAAAATGGAATCGTGTAAAACTATTTTCATGTGAAGTTCTCTAAAAAATAAGAATGAGTATTTGCAGGGACATCAGAATAAATCCTAACTTATTTTTGGTAGTAAGTGTATAGGTGTGTATGTACATATGTATGTGTGTGTGCATGTGTGTGTGCATGTGTGTGTGTCTGTGTGGTGAAGAGATATGGGGATGTAAACCAGTGCAGTAAAATGCAATGACACTGATATTCTTTCTTCTAATCAGAAAGGAAGAAATATTGTGGTAGCACAACAATAATGAAAATAGGCAAATATTTTAAAATTTATATTGTTTTTAAAGAAAATGGTGACAAAATACAGTAAATAAGAGAAGTTAAGGTGCACTAGTACTGAGCATTAGTATTGCCAGGGAATGATTTCACAGAACATATTCAAAATAAAATGAATCTCAGTAAAATAGAAATAAAATAAGAGTAATCAACGACTGGGGAAGGAAAGGTGAGGAAATCATGCTTCATGGTTTGACTGATGTTTAACATAATATCAAATATACAATGCTTGATGCTGACACACTGATTCAAAAAATAAATCTTTAGTTACTAAAGAATGAAAAAATAATGGTATTGAAATTTTGTAGAAAACTTCATGAATGTGTTTACTTCCTTAAGAACCATAACAAATGATGAGTAATTACTAATAGAAAATAACAAATCAAGAAATAATAGTCTAAGTATAATAATTTGTATATGGAATTGTAAAAGTAAGGACTTAAATTTTACTGAATATTGAATCACATTATGTATCGATACATACAATTCTTAAAATAAGTCATGAATGTGGAAAATATTGTGGCTTAGTTCTCCATAACAGGGACGTCTAACATTCTCAGCCATGGACACATCTTAAAGGAAGAGAGATTTATTTTGACTCACGATTTTCAGAAAATTTAGCCTGTGGGATAGAAATACATTCTTGCAAGTCAGGCCTCCAGTGATCCACCTGCTGCAGCCTGGCCCCACCTGTAGAGATGAGATTTGGGTGGAACATTTGAGATCAAAGCCATAACATTCTGTCCCAAAAGACTCATTTCCATCTCATTATGCAAAACGCATTTAGTCTGTCTCTGAGAGTCACCAAAATCTTAACATTTTCACCATGGATGAAACATCCAAGTTCAAAGTCTCCTCCAACCCTCAATCCATACTCTTAACTGTGTGCATCTATAAATATATAAGGCTGACTTAATACAAAATCAAAACAATAATCACTTGATTAACTACATAGGAAAAATATGAAATTACTGTAATCAATAAAATTGAGAATGTAAAGTGGAAAAATGACATATATGTAACATTTAAAACAATTCAGGTAAATTAACAAGAATACTAATAACAAAAATGAATTTTATTTAAATTGATTTAAAGATATATTTTATACTGGTAGTTTTTAAGAAAACACAATTATTATGGTTGATACATTGTGTCAACTTGGGGAGTCCAGAGATTTGGCTGAGTGACCCAGCAGGAAGCCAGGGTGCTTACTTTGTACACATCCTGAGCCTGTGGAAGAGGAGGGCATGGAGATTGTGTGAGTGCTATCCACCCCTTGGATGAGGGTAGCATGTGCGCAACTTAAGGGAGGTACATTGGGTTCCTCTCTTTTGCTCTGGTTGTTTTTGCTGTGTTCGACCGCCATGAACTGTTGCCCTCTGCCATGTGCCACTCTGCCTCAGAACCAGCCCAAGTATGGACTGAAATGTCCATAAACTGTTAGCTAAATAAACCTTTCCTTCCTTTATTTTGGGCATTAGGTATTTTGTTTTAGCAACAACAGAAAAGTAACAAAGATGAAAATTTTTCCTGGAGTGGTGGCACATGCCTGTAATCCCAGCACTGGAGAGGCTGAGACAGGAGGATTGTCACTAGTTTGGGACCAACCTGGGCTACAAAGTGAGCTCAAGGCCAGGCTGAACTGCAAAGCAAGACCCTGTCCCAAAAAATATCAAAACACCTCCCCACCTCCCCAAAAAATCAACAACATAAACCAACCCAACAAGCACAATTTTAGTTATTCATGTATAATATAATAGAAAATAATTTTAATTGCTTTTGTAATGGTTAATACACTGTGTCAACTTGAGAAGTTTAGAAGTTTCACTAAGTGTTTCAGCAGGGGACCACGGACCTCACTTTGTAAACATCCTCAGCCTGTGCAAGGGAAGGAGAAGGGATGGTGTGAATGCAATAGCTGCCCAAGGAGTGGGTAGCCTATGTATAATACAGGTGAGAAAAAGAGGCTTCCTCCCAAGATCCCTTTAGTGCTTTTGATGTCTTCCACCACCATGAACTGTTGCCCCTCTGCTATGCCACCCTGCCTTGGAGCAAATTGATTCTTGACTGAAACCTCCAAAACCTATGAGCTAAATAAACCTTTCCTTCTTTAATTTGGATGCCAGGTATTTGTCTGAGCCATGAGAGAAAGGTTAATAAGACAGCATTTAAGAGTCAAGAAAATGCCAAAACCTGTGTCATATTTTTTAAACTGTTTCTTGTTTTGGTTTATTCTAAAAGTTAAAAAAAGTGACAAAACAACAATGAAGACAAAAATCAAAATGACATAAAACAACAAAAATGACACATGACCTCAAAACAAAATGATAGGAATTCATAATGGTTTCTACATTACATACTGTTCTGGAAAATTCTAATACTTTTCCATGATTTGGTGCTGTTTATATTCTTCATGAAGATAACTAATTCAACACTAAGTCATAAAAACTATGTGTAAAACAAGTATTTAATTTATAAAATATTTGGAATACTATCAATTATAACAGAAAAAATTTTAAGCTATACATTGTAAAACTAATAGGTAGTAAAATCAAGGAAACATCTGAAAAGAAGTTCATTGTCAGAATATCTTTATTATAAATTACAATGTTAGAAATTTGTAAAAAGAAAAAAATAAATAAATAAAAATAAATAAATTTGTTTGTGGAAAAAAACAATCGCCTATAAGTGCCAAAACAATTTTATACAAAATAGCACACATTTCTAGTAAAAACTTGTAATAAAATAAGGCATATATTATTTATTATATATTATTTATTAAAACCCAGAATTATGCATTATATTGCATCATCAGAAATAAAAATTTTCAATACAGTTACTAGTTAATATTCTACAAATATTATCTAATTATTCTTAACCATAGGGAAACAGGTAAAATAGTCTTTACCTAGTATCATCTTATACCTAAAACATATCAGAAAACAAACCTATGACTTAGAAATAATAAGATAATTTTTACAATGGACAATTACAAGATTAAAAGAAAAGAATAAGATTCTCTGTAGAAACTTAGGAGCTGTTTACAAAACAGTTAAAAACAGCCTCCTCTTTTTCTATTAGAAACTAAAATGTTTTTAAAAATCAGGAAATAAAGGAAGCAAACTCATGTGGTATGCACATTCTACATTCAAACGCAGGCTTCTGTTTCTTGAGTGACATAATATCTGGAGAACTTTGGTACAAGTGAAGTGCATGTACTTTTTTGAGATGAAACCAAAGTGACATAAGTCACTGGATGAAACCAAAAGGTTCTAGATTATATTTGTGATTTGAAGAGTTTGCCCGTAGAAAAGTCAGGAACTAAAATTTATGATTAGAGTAAATAATGAAAAGCCCTCAGGATCTTAAGAAAAAGCTGTCAGGAAAAATCATTGGTGCCAACACTGGACTCTGCCGCTGCCTCCACTGACTAAGGCAATCGCCCCTGCTGGGTACCTTAGGAGATGCAAATATGTAAAAGTCGTGTGCACTGTCTTTTCTTAGATACATTGCTAGCTCTGAGTGTAAAATACGAGGCAGATCTGTATGACTGAGCACGATGTAAGTACCCCATTTTCCACGCAGCTGAGAAATATTTGGAATATTCACCTGCCAGTATGAGAGATACAGCAGTATTTCCAAGCAGGGCTACATAAAATTGGTCACGTCAACTTGTGAGAGTGGGAGATACACGACAAAGAGCTAAAATACACCGGGAATCCTACTGGCATTCTAACACCGGCCTTACCTTTCCCTCCACGGTTGTTTCCAGTTTCTTTCTGCCTACATAATATAACTCCAACTTTTACAGTTACAAAGAAGGGGCGCTCCCCTACTCCTAAATCTCACTACTGCCTCTCCCAAGTGTTATTTCTACAGGATATACATTCCACATCTAATTTATTTTTGTCAACCTTTTTAATCTGTGATTCAAATGACAAAATTAACAATCATCACTTCTACTTGCTCTATATAATTACTTGGAGAGCGATGAGATGCTATTTAGTAAAATCTCCTTGTCTATAAAAGCTTATGGGGTATAATTTTTTTTCTTTTTTTTTTTTTTTCTTTTTTTTGCGGTACTAGGGATTGAATTCAGGACCCTGCGCTTGCTAGGCAAGCGCTTATTCCACTGAGCTATATCCCCAGCCCAAGGGGTATAATTTTTGATTGTCATCTTCTACTACCTATTGTGGGACAATAGTCTGCAGCTCTGCTAACAGGTTTATAAGATCACTTTCCCTACTGGGGCATAAGCTTCCATGTGGATGTGTTTATGGTACTCATACCTCTGGGGTGCACATTTCTACTAAATTAGTTGTTATCAGTCAACATTCTTGAAATAAAAGGGCCCACTGTATAATACCCAGCTTTATTTATTTGAATATCATGAATATTATCTTTCACCAACTAATCATCATCATTTTGCTGTTTTCCCATGAGTACAAGGAGCCTCCAGTGACGTGGTAGCAGATTCAGCTTGCAATTTCCTGGATACAGTGATTTTCTCAGGTTATAAATGCATGCATGTTCATGTTAAGAGCAGTAAAAGCCACAGTTAGTAAATCTTGGAAGCAGGGCGTACTCTCATCCACAGAAGAATGGGTAAGGAGCGTGTGTTTACAGAGCCTGGAGCACCAGCCCGCTGTAAAAAGGGTAAATCTGAGGCATGAGTAGGAGGGCAGAGGTGCTCTGAGACATAATATTCAATGAAATAAATCAGACATAGAAGCTTGAGGATTGCATGATTTCTCTTAAATGAGAAACCCGAAATATAAGTAAAGAGCAAAGACAAAAATAGATCAGAGAACTTGGCAGACAGATCTTTGTCAGATGAGAAAGTGATCAGGAGAAGGAAAGACAGAGGTGGGGAAAGTGATGAAAGAAGAAATGAAGATTTTTGTGATTTACATGTACCAACTCCTCACAAAGGATGTAAACATTATGTACTGAAAAGAGGTACTAAAGAGTTCAATTCTGGAGCACCTAGAGTTATGCTGATAAAAATATTATTTCTTATGTCATTCCAAGTGTGCATCATGAAAGATTTCACCCTTGTGTTCCACCCTGGTTAATAGGCATGTTTTTACTCCAAGTGAGGACCAGGTTTATGTAATTATTTCTGGTTCATCTTCCATGCTGTGTCTTGACCATCTGCCTTTTCTGCTGAGCTGACTGCCTTCTATATACAAGATATGGTTGTACTAAATTATTACACCAAAAGAAGTTATAGATCCGCCTCAAAATATATGCCTTCACTTTGAGCACACTCATTTCAATCTTCCTGTCACTTTCTGAAGCAGTTATGGAACTCCTCATTTGTGAATGTCTTATGAGGTGTGATTAAAATTTTGGTGAATTTATATGCTAAGTGCCGTCCCACAGGGAGGCTGGGGCATTAAACCATTATGGTATATGCTCATCCTTTTTATTCACTGGACATAGCACTGTACCACGTCTGGCTCTTCCTTACCCCAGACTGACCATACATGTGTAACATTTGGTGTCAAGCCAGGACATGAAGGCAGCCATTACTATAATTAAACCTATAGAAAAGTGCTACGATAGCTACTTCATGAATTATGAAGTGGCAAGAATCATAGAGATATTGCACTCAAAGTTAAAGGGTGTCATTTGAGAGGTACTGATAGCAATGTATCTTTCAGTGTAGTTTTTTTTTTAGTTTAAACTTTCACTGTATTTTTTATCTCAAGACATGTATCATAGTTTCTGATCAAAATACCCTAAAATGCACACCATTTATTGTTTCAACTTTCTAACCTAAACAGAAGGCCTAAAAGAGTAAGACATGAGAAGAATTTGTTGTTCTTTCTGGTTTGCAAGACTTGTAATTGACCATGGCAAGTAAAAAAGAAGATATTAGAAATGCATCTGCAGAACTGATAGAAGTTTAATTACCAGTGTCAGATAATACGGCAATAAATATGGAGAATATGGAATGCCGTGAAATAGCACTAAGTAAAAACAATATCTCTCATAAAAGATACGAAGCAATATACTGGATATTTCATCTCATGTCTTTGCTTCATATGCATTTTAGAAATATTTATTTTTTTACATTAAGATTCAAAGATTCAGAAATAAGCACTTTGATGGTAGAAATCTATAAATCTTCCCACATTAGCTGGGGCCAGCCATGGGATCCTTGTTCCCATGATCCCTTGCAAAACTAGGGATGGAGGGAGAACAAAGTGTACCAGGAGTAGTCAGCTCTAGAAAAATAAGCAACACATCTTCTGAGAGGCAAAAAATAAATATTGAAGATAGGAGAAAAGAAACAAATCTTATTTAGAAGGAAAATCCAATGCTATACACATTCATCTACACACGTTCTATCTTTCAAAATTTATCTCTGTATCTCTGTCTCTAAATACATTAAATTGATAGAAAGTTTTCTTAATGAGACCAAAAGTGTGACTGCAGTTTTATTTCCATATTTTATGTCTTTATGGCAAAAGAAAAGAATTTGTAAAGACTGAGTATTAGTAACAAAAATTCAGGAATAAATAGAGGTTTCTGAAAAGATGAATGATCAATTTGAAAGATTTGAAAGTATTGGCCTGGGGATATAGCTCAGTGGCATAAGCACCTACCTGGCAAGCACAAAGTCCTAAGTTCAATCCCTGGGATAGCAAAAAACTAAGACACTAAGAAAAACCTAAGAAAGAAAATATTGAAGAATTTTTTTTGTATTTAGAGGTATTGAAATAGTACTGATATTTAAATCTACTAAGAGATCAGTGTAACATGTAAAGAGGTATAGAAATGAAAGCAAATGTTAATGGTGACAATGTAATATGAAGTATGTAATGCATTTTTATACTTGTTGTACTGGTATTTGTTTTTTTTACAAATTTAAATTCTAGCTGTTAACATTTTTATAAGGGTATGTGAGTTTTTAAGGGAAAATCAGAGAGGAATATATTATGGTGGCACCAATAAACTCAGAAAAATTTAAAGGAAATATAACGCATAACACTAGAATTGAGAAATATGCAAACTTAGAAAGCAAATAATGTATTTTAAATTATTAACTGACCATAAATAACATTATTGTGCATTAGCTAGCTCAGGTTATAAAATCTAAACGGAAAATAAAAATTATATATACACAGAGGAGATGAGCCATCAGCTGTATTATGGCAGAAATATGTGGTAATGTGCTTGTATACTCACTTTTGAGAAAAAAAAAAGACATCAATTAAGATATTTTTAAACTTGTAAAAAATATTGGGAGGACAACTGTTCATATCTGCTAATTAATAAAATTGGTAAAACTATATTCCAAAAGTTTCCTCAATTTTATTCTTATAAATATGCCACCAACTGGCATTTTTCTCCCTACTTCCCAGTGTCTGTCCTCCACTTTGGCCCTTACTTACCCTTTGGGCTTCTCACGCAAGATAAACAGTGCAGTATTGTAAAAATAGTGCTTGATGAATTTCACTTAAAATTAAGGGGCAAGGGCAGGGAAGGGACTAGGGATAAGAAATAAATAATGGAACTAAACCAACTAGAAACAAAGCTTTGTAAATGGAGAGGTGACGAAGGATTAAAAGGAAGGGAGGGAATAGGAAAAAAAATATTAAGATATATTATGTACAGGTACAAATTCCCTATAATGAATGTGGTCATTAAATACACTTATTTCAAAACTGATATTTAAAATGACAGAAATGATGTGAAATTATTTGAAGATATATGTTAAAAGGTAAGAGGGG
>PVLD010004646.1:0-122548 GCA_004027595.1 Dinomys branickii
CAACAGCAACAACATCAACAACAACAACAGAAAAAAACACCGCTTGTTGCTGCTTTACATATTGATATCTTCGAAGTGTGTGTTCAGGCTAACACATACAGATATACACTATTAATCTAATATCCTGTCATCGATTATTGCTTAGCATTAAGTGATATAATACAATAGTAGAACCATGTTAGCCCTCCTGCACATATGTTTAGTATTAAGAGTATTTATATATACAGGAATGCCTGATGCATGGCCTGCATTCCAAAGCTGATCATTTTATCTACAATTCAGCTCAGTGGGACTCTGAATTTTGCTAGGTACTGTAAGGATATACATAAGATATGATGAACATATCTGTAAAGGAGAGAGGAATTCTGAGAATGGATGTGAATATAGTTTGCTCTAGCTCCCGCGGGCTTCACGGACACAGCTGAAAGGTTCATGTGCCAGTAGAGGAGATGGGCAGTGAGAAAGCGGAGGGGGCAGGGGAAGCTGGCAGAGCCTTGGGCGAGGAGGACAAGGTGAGCAACTTGGTGGAGCAGAGGACTGACGTCTGAAAAACGAATACAAGTTATTATGCAGGAATACAGGGATGCTGGAGACCATCTAAGCATCTGTGAAAGACAAGGGACGAGATGGAAGTGTATTTGTAGATCAGTTAATCTAGGGTGATGAGCAAAAACTGTTTTGGTGATTGCGTGTTCTCCACTTCAGAATGCTTGCTGGTGGCGTGTCCACACTATACTGCACCTCTCTGCCAAGCTACACCGCTCCTCCCCGCTCACTGAGACTGCTAAAGCGAAACTTCTCTGTCCCCACCCTCACCCTCGGAGTTCCTTTGAATCTCTGTGGCTGTGGGTCCACTCTCATGGTGGTAGCAAATACAGTCTGCCCCCCAGGAGGAAGTTCTGTGGGTATTTCTGGGTACAGAGATCTCCGAGGCCAGTTCCATTCAAGCTCCTCTTAAGTTTTCATTGCACGGGCCCAGTTTCCTGCCTTTTGGTTAAAGTTTAGTTCTCTCACTAGAACTAAATAGATGTGAATAAATTTATTTTGAAATAATAATTTTAAGTTAATGGCAGGGCATATATATATGTGTATATATATATATATATATATATGGTGATAACAGTTTGAAACTTACTCTCCTAAAATAGAATTATGATATTAGCATTTATTGTGCTCCTTCTATGTAGCCAACATTATCCTTGGTTCTTTACCTGCATTAACTTAATTATTATTCCCAACATCCCACTTTACAGATAAGAAAACGGACACGCAGAGAGATGTTATATCTTTGTCCGATGAACCAATAAAGGAGTTTCGAAATACAGACAAAACCCATGGAGTCTGACCCCAGAGACTTGAACTAAGTCTTGAACTAAGTAAAAGGAATATTGATACAGAACCTGGACCCTTAACATATTTAAAATCTGTGTGCATGCACGTACACATACATTTACTGGGGTGTTTGCTTACACATTTGTGAAGGATTCATTGCCTTATTGTAAAACGAATGCTTATGGCAAGCAAAGACTTTCTATTTCTGCACGATTATACAGCATATCCAGATCTGTACAATACACATTGATCACGTAGTGACTGTCTCTAACAGTAGCCATCAGGGGGCCTTCAATGTCAGTACATAGAAACTTCTACTAAATGGAATCCATTCTCCATTTCCTGTTATTTTTTTGTCTTGTTTGCTTGCTGATTCTTTGTTCTGCACCTGCATCAAAACAAAACCTGTACCTATTTTTTTACTTGCATAAATTAATTTTTCTTGGAGCTCTGCCCAAATAGATTCTGCAATATATCAGCCCTACGGTACACCACCCACACCTGTCTATTTGTTACATGATGTAAAGTGGGACATTTCCAACTGTACCAGAATCAGTGGCTGTAGTCCCTTTTGCAAAGAACGGGCGTTAATCCCTGCACATTCCAAAAGAGCTGCCAGTAATTCAGGTAGACATGTCGTTCAGGCTGAAGGTGGACCTCCCTCCCTCTGGTCCTTCTGAAGACTAAAGAAGGAGGTAACCAGAGCAGAAGGGAAAGGGAAGTCCTGCTTATACCGCAGGAAAGACGAGAGGGAGGTGCTTCCCTCTCCCCTGCCCTACCCAAGCAATAGGAGCTGAGGGTGATTCAAGAGAATCAGTCTCTGTGATGCTGCCTGACACGTCATTCTTGTTAGTATTTGCCAATCTGCATGCCCAAATCTGGTGCTACCCTGAGAGAAGCTGAATGCTACAGTGAACATTTTCAGGCAGAGTCCCACGCATCAGCAAAGGCCACCAGCAGTCACCACGCAGAGTCGGAGTAGGACCTGAGATGTCCGCTCACCGTGGAAAGCCGGCCAGAGCCCTGTATACCCCCATCCTTAGCATTATTCCTCCGCCCTCTAGTCCTATTCCTGAGACTAACGGATGGGCAGATTTAAAAAATACTTCTGGAAGTACATTCCATATGTCAGGGACCGTCCTACGTGACTGACAAATACTGACTCATTCAATCTACATAATAACCCTAATGATTTTCTTATTGCCCCATTTACAGCTGATAAGCTAAGATATAAGAAAGTTAAGTCATGTGCACAACAGCATTGTATTATGTAGTCTGGCTCCAGAATTGCTGTCCCTAAGGCCCGAATCCACCAATCCTACTCTGCTCGCGGCATCCCAGGTCTGCGCATTTGCAGCTTTTCAAAGCCCAGGGTGAGAAGAGACCAGGAGCCTGCTCCATTCAAAGAGCTCGGGACACAAGCCTACCAGCCACTGGAGAAAAGCAAAGCAGCAGGTTCTAAATTAGGAACAAGAGGGGTAGGCATTTTAAGCTGGCCTAACCTGGATTTGTATGAACCCAAAACAAAAAGAGCACTACAAGAGTGGGCCAAGATGCAGTGCAGGACAGACGGGAGCACCCCTGGTCAAAAGCAGGGAACCTGGGAACAGTCAAACCACGTCCTTCAGTACCAGTGGATCTGGGGCTGTCCCGTGGACCAGTCACACATCACGCTGACCACAGTTCCTATGTCCCACCAGCTCTGGGTCATACCTTGCTGAAGTACAGAGATGAGCCCGAAGAGATGACCCCACATCCTTGTTCTGGCTTTACAATTTCTCCCCCAATCACTTCTTGCCAGTCAGACTCCCAGCCATTCTGGTTTTCAAAATCCGACATAATCGTGGAAGGAAGTGCAGCTTCTGGGAGGCATTCAGTCCCTCGGTATCCCTGGTCACACCTAAGGGAGAACAAGGCCGAGGAGCCACGTGAGGAACCCCTTTGCAAGACTATGGCTGTCCCACGCGAGACATTCCACATGTCCTGCTTTCCCCCAGCTCTCATCCAGCACTGCAGCATTTTCTCTACAGTGTTAGCTGTGTGTATGGTGTGGTACCAACAACCTTCAGTTTTTCACACTTCCCAAACGGACAGAACCCTTTCTTAACAGATATAGTGACATTAAGGTAGAAGTCAGGGATCAAGGAAGAAGCACAAAGGACACCGGCGTGTGCTCATGGGGAGTAAAGGATAGCTGGATTTTCCCGTAGCCTTAAAAGAGTCACACACTGATCCAGCACATAGCACTGGCCCTGTTTCATGGTTCCTCTTCCTCATTAAATGAGGTCTCTTTAGAGTCTTGACATACTGCAGTGCGCTCCTCTCACCTGCACCAGTGGTAACCGCCTCTCACTGTGTGTACAGCCCTGAGCTCCTGGTAAGGTGGTACGGGAGAGCTCTGTCCACAGAGAAATGGGGAACAGTAGCAAGGACCTTTTTAATAAACTCTGAAATTCAAACCCAGGAGGCCTCGTCTTGAGGTTTAGAATATATAGCTCGATACTTATTTTAACGTGACAGTGTCTTAATAAGTTCAAAGTAGGAACAGAGACGTGGTGTGTGGTCTTTTGGCCACGTTATTAGGTGCCACCTAGCCCCTGACTCTGATGACAGGCACATCCATAGATGCAAATCCCAGGGGCAGGGGATGGACTGCCCTCTGTGGAGCACAGACCTGCACATGCCATGGTCGCATGAGCCGTGGCCGCTGCACATGCTGGGGCACTGCTGCCCGATGTAAATGCTGTCTAATGCCCACTCGTCCTGGGCTGTGTAGTAGCTCTGGCTCCAGCGGAAGCGGGTGGCACTGGACCTAGAAGTGAGGTACAGCAATATAAAGTGTGTCACATGGTGCTAGAGACCAAGAGAGCTGGAGTTCAACATCTTTGTGACAGCTAACTCTCTGGGACTTGTACTTAGCTGCCCATCCTTTTTATTTAGCTTAATTTCACTTAATTATGGTACAGTTCAACAATCCTATCATGATGAAGGCTAAAAAGAAATCTGGTTCTATTTGATACAGTTCAAGCTTAGTTAATTTGAGATATTTTAAAAAACAAATGATCGGTAGTTTGGTTGTTGCTCAGAGATTTGAAGCTAGAAAAAGAAAAATAAGCAGGAACATGTAAAAAATAAGTATATCAGCTAAACTGAGCCTGTTTTCCAGAGTTGAAAATATAAGATGTTTACCTAAGAGTAATACCATTTCTTACAATGAGCGCATCAATAGTTATTGGAAAACTTTTAATTAGCTTTTATATAAAAGAATAAATTTGGGAGATACTATTTTAGGGTTGAGAGGATATACGATATGATACTGCAGCATGAATAAGAACAGCTGGATGTTAAATTCTGCTTGTTTCTGAAATAGTAACTGACTTGAGTTACATGGGTAAGTGGGTATGAAAAGTTAAACAAGCCCCACACAGAGAAAAACATCGGGGACTTTAATTCAGTGAAACCAGGTACCAAGTCTGAAGAGGAGGCTGCCTTGAGCGCAATGTCAGGAGGGCTTCCAGCCACTGATACTGTGTAACATTCTTTTAAAATAACAGTGTATATTTCACCTTTAGGAATTTTCAAGGACTGTGGTTAGTTCCTTCTAGTCTCAGGGCTAAACAAAATAATACACACTCAAAGGGAAGTTGCAGAATTACTGTGGATAACTCAGTTCCATGGGTTAAACCACTCCCAAGCACACTATCTACAGACATATTTGATCTTAATGGCTCCGAATGATTCACGAAAGTCTTCTGCATCAATTACACAGGTTAAGTCCTCCCTAAGTACGTAACAGATAGTTAAAATCCAAACCACGCTTTCATGGTTTATTTTACCAACGATCTGTTGCTAACAGTTTGTATGGTAATTCAGGATTCACTCATCTACATATAGTGATCTGCTTCCATAGCTGAGACCGTCATGGGACATACAAAGAGACATATACAGACTCTCCTTTATGATAAGAAGTTTACGTTTGTAATGGAACAGCCACCACAATTTTCACAGTCCCAGTAAAAAGGCTTTTAGAAGAGCCTGCTATAGAGGTAGACACCCTGCCTTAGCGCACACAGCCCTACAGAACAGAGGTCCATAAAGTACATGCACCATTTTCACCATGAAAGGAAGAGGTGACCCCGCTTTTAAAAGACTAATTACAATCTGAGTCAAGTCCAGGGCCACAGGTGATACACAGTGAGCTCTTTTGGAGATAGCGATGCTGTATCTTTGTCTTAATAGTTTACAGAGAAAAAGAATAAAGTGCTCAAAAAAATAAATGAGTCAGTGAAAGGATAAGCAGGTCAGGAAAGGGCAGCCTGTTTCTCACATTCTAGGGTAATGGACTACGGAATGTACCAGGCTGTACAATTTATCAGCTCTGTGACCTTCAGTGAGAAATTGAAGCCTTCCAGGGCTTCTAGTTCCCTACCGCTCAAATAAAGGGTCTGGATAAACAAATTTCTAAGATCCCTTCTGGCTCCCAAGTATAATGATTCCTCTAGTGGCATTTTGACCAAGGTGGTGGCTTATTTTCTTTATATTTAGAACCCTTCATAAAACCTATGGTATATGCTATTTTGAGGTCTTGTTACCTCTAGTATTAAAATGGGGGAGGGGTTCAGAAACCTGTGCTAGATTTCCCGGTTTCTTTACGCTTTTAACAGTCCCACGCAGACACAGCCCAACTTTTTCTAAATAAATTAACGCTCATACACCTCTTATGATCTCTTGGAAAACGGTATTTATTTCCTTAAGATAAGAAGCGAAAAGTGGATTAGTCCATCTAAACCCAGCCTGCAGCTTAGTGTGCTGATGTTAATTAAAGAGCACAGGCGGCGGAAACAGGTTGAATATTGTCTTAATTTTTGGTGAGAAAAAAAATTAGCCATGTGATTAATCTCCAGGTGGCCACACGTGGGAAGACAAGGTGTGATCTCGCTGATTTGCAGCTGCACAGTTGCTAAATATCGCGCTCAATATAAAGATATAATTTGCCAAATCTTTCTCGCTCTCAACTAAGTTAATATAAGATCTTATACACTTTGGACTGAACAGAAAGAAGCTCTGTGTGGGCTGTGAAATGACACTGACTTGGATTTAGAACCCAAACTCTATGGATTCTCCAAAGCAACAAAATTTGAGTCTTTTTTTGATTTCTCCCCCATATAAACTTCAAGGCTGAAATCAAATGGCAATGAGGCATTTCCTGAGAGGTAACGGGAGGAATCAAGGGAAATGAAGGCTCAGTAAATCCTCTTTTCCACTTTTAGAGTTCCTGTAATTACGTTCACCCAATTATTCCAAAGCTCACTAAGTCATTAGGTGTTGATTTGTTTGTGAAGTCAGCAATTGACAGCTGTTAGGGTCTCATTAGGCCCTGTTCTTATGTAAATGTCTCTCATAAAAACAAAATTAATTTTCACTGGGTAACAAATGTTCAGTTCATATACCCTGAACAGGTGTATACATTTGAAATTTCCACTCTAAGTCATTCCCTCTAGCCCATTTTCCAAATCTTTGATAATACAAGGACTACATTAGCTTTTATGCACTCAGTTCATATTCGCATATGTTTGAATCAAAACAGCAGAACAAAGATTTGGCCAGAGAAATAATACTGCCTCAAAGTGAAGTGTGCTCTTTTCCTTCAATGGAATGCTATTTCTGAAAGTTTGAAGTGAACATGCAGGAATAAAGTTATTAAGAATGCCAAGGTGAGTAAATGTAGGACAGCCTTTAAGCATTATAGGTCCCCAAACTGGTTACAGACAATAACTACTAACTGAACGGTATTTTTAAAATTGTAGTAGTAATGTTTAATTTAAATACTAGTCAGTAGAAATGCTGAAGTAATTATCCTAATGGACCATGTTTTTAGAAATATTCTCACTTTATTTTTCCAGGGCTTTGAAGGAAATTGAGAGGAACAAAATTACATTATTTATTACATAGGATTAAAAGCAAATACTCAAAAGAATGAGTAGACTTTCTTGTTTGCAAAACGAGCTATATTGATTTGGCTAATTGAGGCACATTGGATTAAAGCTATATTTATTTCCCCAACATTCAATAAGCATGTTTGATCTACAGTTTAAGGGTTAACATATTTTTTAAAAAATTAATTAGCACTGATGAGGATTAATTTTTTCTAACCATATTAAAACTTTCAACTTGTTAGCATCATTTTAAGCTAAGAAATAATAGTGTAATATACAACTTGAGAGTAAAATAACTTGTATACAGTTTTGTGATAAGGAAAATACTTTTTTACAACTACTTTTTTGCTCTTTTAAACTACAACAACCAAGAAAATAGTTCATAAGGTTTCTATGGATGAAGAGGTATCTCTAAAACACACATCAATATTATTTTACCATAATTTTGCAATTCTACCACATTAATAACAATCTGCAATTTTTATTTTTTTAATTCATTTTGTTCCATTTATTTATTCATCTATTTATTTATTGACAGGATGTTATGATCATACATTGCCCCAAGGCAGTCTCCAGCTCCTGGGTTCAAGGGTTCAGGGGTTCCAGCGACTCCCTCCCTCCTTCTCTTATGTGGGTGAGACTATAGGTGTGTACTACCGTCTTCAACTTTTCAATTTTTTTTGAGAATGAGAGAAATGTACTAAATTGTAAAATATTGAGAAAAACCCTCAGTAACTTTGTAGCTGGTATGGCCAGTATTTCATTTTTTTGATGTGTCGTTTTGTATAAACTTTTATTGCTCTATGCTTGAAATGTCACTGAAATTAAAGTCTTGATAATACTCTCAGCAGTAGATATAAACAAGCAGACTACTGTAGAAAGTAAAATCTTACTATACAAAGCATCAATAGAATATCTAGGAAATGGCTTAAGGTTACATATAAAAAAGCTCTGTGGAATCAAATTTCAAGCATTTTATTTCAACTGATATAATGACACATCCTTTAAAATAATCAGGGTGTCATTCTCCCATAGCACAGTAAGGCAATCTTCATTCAAAGGTGTAAGAACTATTCTAGGTTGCTACCTAATGAATTGTTTTTGTGTAGAGCCAAACATAAAATAATCTGAGAAAGGCAGGTATCACAGAAAAATATACTTGTCTCTTTTATATTTTTTCTTCGGTATATTTTCTAGAATCTTAGAATTCTAGGACTGTGGGAGACCTTTAAGATTATCCAATTAAAACATTTCTTTGTGTCCATAAAGAACTAGCCTTGAAAAGGTTGTACATAGTAAAGAGCAGGTGGCTAATTAAAGAGCGGTGGTACTATACTGAGGCTTCAGGCTTCCAGCTCCCGGTTCCCAGCTCTTCTTTGAGCAAGTTCATCCTGACTCTGGGCTTTAAGTTCTCTGCATTGGATCTAATTCTTGAATTCCACCTCCCAGTATTGGATTGGATTGACTGATGAACCTAACCAGAAACAATGTCCTATCTGGGAAAAATGATTAAGCTGTTATTTTCTTTCTTTCACATTATCAAATGTTTACCGAGGATTCTGCTTCTGGAGAGTGATTATTATTGTTACTGAAATAATGTGACTAGAGAAAAAAGTGCATGTTAAGTTTATGATATGAAAAGTAGGGCTTTGTAGCAAGGAGACAAACTTGTAATACAAAATACTTGAATTTCTAGATTCTGTATCATTCCTTTTTGTAGTCCACCCTAAAGGGGCTGGCCCAGTAAGTTCTATGAAAAGAACAGCTGGTGAAGAAGGATGGTCAGGAGAAGCTACGACAGGGACATGTAGTTTCCACGTTTATTTATTTTATTCTTTAAAAGAGAATGAAAAAAACCCATTAGAAATGATACAGAATTTCACTAAACAAGACGATAGAAATTCAACAATGGTTGTTATATGGCATATTGTTGTCTTTAGTTGTTCAGATTACCAGATATAAGCATGGTCAAAAAAATTAAAAAGAAGGAAAAAAATTAAGCATTGACTGCTCCTTTCAATAGACCAGTAGAAATCGGCAGTACAATTATCCCAGCTGTCCGGTGTATACACTTGTATATATTTTTTTCCCTTCCTTTTTCTTTCTTTCTTTTGTCCTTTCCCTCATCCCAGTTGTTCCTTCCCTTTGAGCAGTTTCTTTCCCTTTCACAGTATCCATTGTACCTTTTGAATTTTATTTACTCTGTCTTTTCAAATATCCTTGGTGTGAAAGAAAGATATGGACCTTTGGGCAGTGAAAAAAAAGGATAAATATCTTGTCATTGTTCTTAACTGATTTTCATATGCAAGTTATCCTAACAGAGACAGTAAAGGTCAAAGGGAAAACTGTATCTAAAAATGTCAACTCTTACCAAGTCTTCTGAGGAAGAGGCACTATCACTCTTCGCCAGTGTGTGAACTCACTGGCATGGTAAATACTTGCTGATGTAAATTCCTGGCAACTTGGCATACTTGGAAGGCATTCCTGAAAGAGAGTCAGGCAAAAAGTCACACTCAGCTTTGTTTTCTCAAAGGAAATAGGCTGGCCCACTCAACATAAGTGCAAAAGACCTTACAGAAATCTAATAGAATAATCCTAATATTGGTGATATGGATGCAATCCATGACTTTTCCTTTAGCAAAGCTAGTTATTTGGGAAATAACTATAAACGAGAAGCCATAATGGAATTAAAAATCTACCAATCTTACATGTACAAACAGAAATGGATTAGGATTCATTTTGGACCTGTTATAACATTAGGATTTTAAAATTATTCTGCTAATGCAGTTACAGCAATGTATTTATAGCAGTGCCAGATTATTAATGTATACATGAAAAAGTAAATTTTATTCCAAGAGGTTGGATCTATGTTTCTTTTAGTATCTAAAGTCAGGAGACAGCACATTCTTTATATAGTCTGTCTACAAACAAAGAGACCTAGGAAAGGAAAAGATGAAGACACTGTAGGGAAAAAAGAGTATGTTTACATAGGAAGAGGATCAGAGGAATGGAAATCCCTAGTACTGAGATCATCACCTGTGATAATGAACTGATTGTGTCAAGTTGAGTAAGAAACACCCAGCTGAACTGGATTAGCATAGTTCTGGGTGTGGCTGAAGGGATTTACAAGTCCCCTGAGTGTTAGCAGCACCAACCAGTGGACTTGCTGCTTGAATTGAATAAAAACGGAAAGAAAGCAGGAAGCTGCCTTTCTCTCTTTGGAGGAGCTCTGGTCTTCACCTTCACCTTGGACCTCATATCTCCTGGTTCCAGTGTAGACTTTTCAGCCTCCCATCACAGACCATTTGGCCTCCTGATAGGGACTCACACGTGGCACTGCAGTGGGCTCTGGGCCTTCAGCTGGACCCTTAAGATCTGCACATAGACAGCCCTTTTGTGCTTTTCCACTCCTGACACTACAGGGGGCCACTGTAAACCTATCTGGTATTTTTTATATATTTGTATATCTTGCATTGAGTCTGTTTCTCTAGTAAGCACTGATTGACACAGTACTATTTATTTTTGAATTTCCAAATACACCTTTGATATCTAACAGTGCAGAATGTGGTATCTATTCAATCCTTTATGTCAATTTTTTTTCTTTATGTCAGTTTTAAGTTACAAATAATAATGTTTCTTTTCAACCAAACATAAACCTCAAAGTTACAACTGCTGTGTGTAAATAGGAAGAAGTTACTGACCATAGGCTTTAGACACAATATACTTACTTCTTGGACAAGATGCCAGGTGAGGCCATGGTTGGTTGAGTACTCCAATTTCACCTGGTTGTCCATGTGTGGAGTGTATTTCTGGCCACACCCCATCACCAAACTGAACTGAATCATGTAGGACGCCCCTATTTGCATGGACTGTGTTTCCACATAGCGCATACTTGAGGCCAGTTTAGAGTCTCCTGTAAAACTGAACGACACAGAAAAAAGGGAATCGGAAAACTTCAAACAGCAGTGCATTGGGGAAAAACGAAGCTCTTCGTTTTGTACTGTATGCCAAAATAATTTCATTGCATTAAATTATTTAAACCTTGCCAAGTTGTAGAATGGATTTCAGCCAACCTAATAAATGAGATTTAAAACAAAGAAGTAACTTAAAAAAATTTAATATCCGTAGTTGTCAAATGTATCTGAAATTGGGTATTCTTTTATCGCTCCCATTAATCTCATCTCCTGGAATCTATTATAAGGAAATAATTTTAAATTTAGAGATAATTTTATAAACATGATAAATATTATTGGATTAGTTATAATAGTAATTGGTAGCAGTCTTACTGTCAAAAAGGGAGGAATGAAATACTTAAGTAGTATAGCTACCTTGCAGAATATTATTCATGTTTCAAATATTCATGAAGATAATATAATTTAATTAAATGCATATTATGAAGTAAATGTCAAAAATATGCACAAAATGATGCATAAAGAAAATTGACCAGAATGTTTATTGTGGCTACTTTTAGTGGTGCGAAATTCAATGGTTTATAAATTTTGTTTGTGTTTTTCTTATTTTCCAAAGAGTTTTTAATGCTCATGCATTAATTACTGAAAACATCTAATAAGGTTTTAACTGTTGCACCTTTAGTCAGCCAAATTTAGATGTTTTACTTTGTCCCAATTGAGTCCTATGTAATTATAACTGTAAACTATTTGAAAGTAGGTAAAATTATTCTTTTACACAAAATTTCTCAAAGAATTTGTAGTTTCTCAGAGAAGAGTAAAATATGGGTACATCTGTATTCGAGTTACACTGGTCAATGTAAATATTTTGAAGATCAACTGCACTAGGGTTTGTGCACCCCAGCACCCAATTCTGTCATTCTGAAGCAGGCTAGCACCACTGTTCAACAATAACGCCTAGGAATCAGAGGGTGTAGCTAATGTAATACTTTGTGAAATCTTTGATGCATTTAATATACTTTCTTAACTTTCTTTTGTGAATTAACAAAAGAAGGAATACTATGATTTGCTTTTTGCAGATACTAAGATGTTATTTAAAAATTAAATATTGTCCACATATGGGGTCACAATGGACTTAGATTCAAGGTTACACAAGGTAAGAATCTTTCCCAACAATGAGTAATTACTGATTACTTTATAGTGAGTAATTACAGTTTTTGTACTTGCACAACGACTAGAGAAAAACATCCTGACTTCTGCTTTTGTATGATGTTCAATAAAAGGAAGAAAACATCATATTTAGTACTCCTTGGCTTACAAATTCAGTTAAGAACTGACAAGGCTGGGGCTGGTGGTACATGCATGTACCACCAGCCCCAAGAGATCCCAGCCCTCAAGAGGCTGAAGCAGGAGGATCACTGTGAGTTCAAGGCCAAGCTGCGCTACACAGAGAGTTCAAGGCCAGCCTGAACTACACAGCGAAACTCTGTCCCAAAAAACCCCCAAACAGATGCCACAATGTGTCTATAATTATTAATAATGGTGCCCATCATTACTGAGTGTAGGCCAAGGCCTGAGACTGTGCTGAGCACAACATCCACGTGACTGTCCTCAGTTCCAACTCCATAGTAACTGTACAGCAGCAATGATTATTTCTTTTTAATGGAAGAGGAAGGCGGCTAGTAACATTCAACAAGAAATCAGCCTCACCGGGCTTTTAAACCTCTTTATCAATACACTATCAGTTTATCTCTCTGTTACTCTAAGATCAGGAATGGAAAATATTTGTAATTTTAAATAAAGTTTGCTTGTAGTTTATAGAAAATTGTCAACTTTCAGCTATCATTGCACTGTAATATTAGAGATATAAAACCTTAACTGTGGCTGTGTATTAAGAGTATGTAGGATCCAACCTCAAATATACATGCAGAGGTACTTAAAGATAGTGGCAAAGTGAAAGAAATCAGCGTAGAACAAAAGCAGTGGTCAACCATACAGGCATGGACTTATTTATCATTTCCATGGTATTTAAAGTAGGCAAAGCAGTTGTTCCAATTTTTTTTTCTCTGACAAATAAGTGCTGCTTTTACCTTCAAGGGTTAGTGCTCTTTCTAATACCTTGTCAGGGGGAGGAGGCATCATTTAAATTTTTTTGCCTGAAAGATGCACCATGCCTCCTGGGTGTCCTGAGAGAAAAACACAGAGCGAGGTCATAGAACAAGGTCACAAGGTCTCAAGGTCACAAGGTTGCACCTGATCTGAAGCATCTGTGAGTGACCTAGAACCACTGAAAGCATCTCTCCTCCACCACACTCAGCATATCCCCAACATTTCTGAAATAATTTAAAATTATTTTTACCATCAGCCTCCTATAAATTCCTCCCTTCCAAGATGGTTTACGGCCCTCATAATTCTCTACAGAAGCAGAAGCTTCTTTACAAAAGCTGCATTTTACACACATTGTCAGCACCTAACCTTCGCGTGGGTCAAAGCTAACCATGAACTTGGCAGAACGGAAGTACACAAACCTGAGAAACACACCGCGCTCTGATGACAGTAGATTTTAAAAGTGTCAACATAGCAAGAAAGAAACAGGATTAGAATTATACAAAACAACAAGCAAGCAAAATGAGGGCAGTTAAACGGTGATAAGACTCTTGCCTGGCACTTGTGCAATCAACTAGTGGAATCAACTGCTGTTTCCTGTTTGGACGGATCTTTTTGGGGTAGGTGAATCCAACTGCCAGCCACATCCCTTCTCCCTAGTCACCTTCCAGCAGTGGGTCCAGAGTGGCCATGTGGCCAGCCATGAGCTCCCACCAATGACGCATACATGAAAGGTGCTACGCAGGTTTACTTGTCTGGCTTTATTATAGTCTTTAAAAAGGGACAATGTCATTGGCTGCCATGACTTTAGCCTGCTGTTCCTCGCGTCTTCCTTACTGTCCAGAGGGACTGAACTCATCTTGCAGCCATAACAGAACGAGAGTGCACTGAGGTGGCCCTGCTGAGACTGTGGAGCAGATGGCAGAGAGCGCATAGATCCTCGATGGCCTTGTTAAGGTGCGCACCAGCCCTAGACTTTAGATCTCTCCTAGGATTGCTTGTTAGAAATGACAAATAAGCCTCTTCACTTTCGTTTATGCTACGGTCAGCCTTTTACTGTTTTTGTGGTAACCTGGACTGAATGCATTTCTACTACTCCTGTCATACCCCATCAAATTATGTGATGTCTGTCCTGATGCCTTAATCTGAGACAATATAACACAAGACAGGTACAGATGTCTGCGCATTACACTCTGGCCTCAAACCTGACTGTCTTTGATTTGTTGAAGACTGGAGGCTGAAGGCTAGGGATGTTAGGTCAGCTGTTTCCTTCCTGAATGTTCACACTCAGCTGTGGCTTTGGGGGCAGAGAATTTCACACATTGCAATCCTTTAACTTACAGAACCGCTCCTCTTTGCTGCTTGTTGAAGTCAAGAGATGTTTATGAAGGCAAAAATGAAGCTGAACTTCTTTTCTGTTAAAAATTACAGGAACGGAAAAGAACCAGCCCACATCAGCATTTTGGGAGAAATTCTGGAGACAGAATGCATTGGGAATCAGGCTTAGTTTTATTCATGTTGACTTGCAAGGGAGCCTCAAAAATCAAGGAACACTCTTTAAAAGTTCCTGCATCTAATTACAAGATTTAAAGAGAGAAGGGGATATTTCTTCCCACTAGGACAAAACTATCTCTCCATCTCTCTGTATTTCTACCTCCAAGAAGGCCAGTCAGTGCTCCTCTATGACCCGCCAAGTGGATAACACTCCAGCCTGAGTCCCCGAGGTTCTGTACTTGGTCTACAGCACAGCTCCTTTGCATGCCCACCTGCCCTTGCTGTCTCAGATACTGCTGAGAATCTGCTTTCTCAGCCAGGTAGGAATCTTACTCTTCTCTGGAGCCCGACAGACAGACGCATGCCTGCATCTCACAGAAGCACATTGTGTGGGCACTGTGCTTTTCCAACAGCTGGATTATCTTGTTTGACCTCTGAGTCCAGGCCATTTGGGAGACCATCAGAGAACCCTTAAGGAAGACTTACAGACACAGTTGATGGCCCCAGGGTCCCACAGCTGCTGGCAAGCCAGACTCTAGGCCTGTGATTTTCACTTTCAAGTCTTTCCTTGCTGTCATGCCTGTGGAAGGTTCTTGGAGAATGTTTGTTAAATAAAATGAGCATGTGAGTGAGGTTTCTCAACTGGGGAGCAGGCAGGTTTTATAAAACTACAGCTACTTAAACACTATAACGAACAGAGGCAAAGTTCTAAGGTGACCTTCACTTACATCACTTCCTCTTTCCTCTAGGGTCTCTCTTCTGTCTCCACAAAAAAGGTTCTTTTGAATAAGGGCAGATACAGATAACCAAAGTAAGTGGCAGAATACTTGGGCCACAGAATTCTTAAAAGCAAACTCATGTCAAACAGCCAAATCACCCAGGGACTGAGCCATTTTTGACAAATAATCTCACCTTTTTAAGAGTAATTTGATTAGAAAGGTAATATGGCTGAAATCTCATTATGAATATGGCACAAAAGAAGACACTGTATCAAGATTTACATTTCCCATAAACCTATGCAATATTCTGTTATTTTTCAAGAATCTCACAGAAAACAACAGCTTTGCAGACATCTTTTCCAGGGAAACAAAAGGGCCATACAGTGGTATTTCTGTTTTGACGCTGTTCAGATGTTCGAGTCATTCAGAGGAGACATGAACAAATCTGAGCCTCCCACATGTCGTCCTCTTTCCGGCTAAGCAACATCAACAAAATTTTTACTAGATTTCACAGAACTTGATGTGGTGGGATTAAAGATGCAATTTTTATCTTAATTGTTAGTTCTATGATATTGTATTTCAAGACAGAATAATATTATTCTAGTGAATTGTACAAATTTTACATTTATTAGAAAAAAACCCTGAGAATGTAGAAGCATTCTTTAAAAAAGTAAAAATTCACAATTCCTATTGCCTAGAGATGACCATTGTTAACATTTTGATATAAGTACTTCTATACATTTTTCTTATGCTTACATATATAAACACATCTTTTTATTTTAAAATTAATTTTGAAATAGCAAATCTGTTTCTCTTGTGAAAAAATATGGCTAGATATTGTTGTTTTTAATGAATAAAGCCAATTTTTAAGTATGGAGAAATTTGGAAGTTATGTCCACTTTTTACAAAAGTGTATATTCCATTAACATTGTATATCCCATTGATTAAAAATTTTATACTTGGAAATTTTATACATATCATATTCTATGATATGTATCCTTTGGTGCACTTGCCAAATAATTTCCTTAGAATAAATTCCTAGAAATGCTTGTTGTAAAAGCTGAAACTGTCAGACTTCTCTCCAAAAGGGCAGTACCCTGTTACATTTACCAAGAACATCAATAATGCTGGAGGGGACAGTTCTTAGTGTCTGTCAGTTTGGAATGTTAACAATATTTTTCATCTTAGATATTTTATGCCTGTCACCTTTTAATCTGCATTTCTGATGATGACAGAAGTTAAAAAGCCATTTGTATTTATTGGCTGTTTCTCTTTTTGTATGTGAGTGGATAGGTTTTTCACGTACTTTGCTGACTTTTAAAAATAGGGTTAAACTTTTTCTTACTGACTTGTATCAGTTCTTCACAGTTCCATTGTAATGTTTTTCTTTACCCAATTTCAAGTATAAATTTTTTAATTAATGGAATATACAATGTTAATCACACCTTTTCATTGATGTCTGTTGACATTGCTTCTGAGCTAGTTCATAATCACTTTTTGCAAATGTGCAATGGATATATGAAAGAAATATTTACTTTTTATTGTGAGAGTACAACTTTTACAAATCATTTTAAACTTTGATGATTTGTCAAGGTACTCACTTATTTTTGTTTGCAATCTTGATCCATTAAAGACTAAAGCAAAGGCCAGGTGTGGTGGTGCATACCTATAATCAGGAGGCTGAGGCAGGAGGATCACTGTGAGTTTGAGGTCAACCTGTGCTACAAGGTGAGTTCAAGGCCAGCCTGAACTGCATAGTGAAACCTTGTCTCAAAAGGACAAAAAAAAAGGACTAAAGCAAAAATATGAAAATCACACTCTGAATTATGGAGGTTGTAATTTTGCCTTTGTAATCTGAGTAGGTGGTTTTGCATTGTGACGCCCACTCTCAGGTCTGCAGTGTGAGGAGGGCCCTGGCTTTCCTCATCTTCCTGTGGGCCTCTCCAGTGTAGTAACACCTCTGTTACTGGTTGCCCACTCCATTCTGGACAGTGCAGTGTGGCCAAAGTGGGAATCAAAAGCTCTTGCTCATTCTACCTTCATCCACATACTTTTCCTCTACCTTTATCTCCTCCACGTTGTGAGCATAGGTGCTTTTCCACCTCTGACCATGGCAGTTTGTATACACCCATGTATGCTATAGTATAGTCTGAAGTAGTTATGTCTCTTCCCAAGGCGAGAGTCCAGGGGTATAGATAAACCCAGGAGTACAGTTATTATCACAGGGAAGATGACTGATTGAGTGGTAGGGCAATGGGGATGAGGGAGGAGGAAACTGAATGATCAAATGGGCCATCATCTGTGTAACTGAGTAACATGTGAAGGTAACATTATGTAGGACAGCATCCAGAGCTAATTCCCTTCTATGTTCTCTATAATTTGTATTTCCTCAGTCATTTTTATATTAACAGAAGTGAAGATAACTTTGTATTATGCAGCATCCGGTGCTGATTCCCTACTAACTTCTCTATAATTTCGTATTCCCTTTAATGTTTATGTGTTAACTAATGTGAAGATAACATTATGTAATACAGCATCCAGTGCTAATTCCCTACTATGTTCTGTATAATTTTGTATTTTCGATATTGTTTATGGCTTATTCTGGTTCATATGTCTCCATTCTTTTGTCTTTAAAATAAAAAAATTAAAAAAAAATATTTCCTCCAGACTCTCATTCATGTTTCAGGGCCCAAAAATGGATTTTCTCTGCCACGCTGCTTGGATGATTTGAGTGTGTGTGCATGTGCATGCGTGTGTGTGTGTGTGTGTGTGTGTGTGTGTGTGTGTGTGTGACAGACACAGAGAGGTTGACTTTACGTGCCATGCACATATGACAATCTTGTCTATCAATATGCCCCTAGATTTCTTAACTACCTTCTTTCAGGTAGTTTTTCAACTGGACTAATCATCTAAGTAAGAAATTTCCACACCCCATATTTATTTTATGGCAAATGTTTAAAACTTCCTTCAATCTATAGCTTCAACAAATTTGGAATTTCACTCTGTAATGTATTGTATCATGGACTTATCCAATCTGTCATTTAAAAAATCTTTACTGACTTCTGAGTGGTGAGATCATTGCTCATTTGCTTAGTTAAGGCTTCAGGGTCATATCAGGAATCAAAGATATTTTGGAATTGATGTGCCTTTTAGCATCTGTTTCCAGATCTTTTTATAGGATTGGTGAATAGCACCTGGTTTATTTTGCTTAACTTTATTTGCTTATCTTTATCCTTATAAAATAAAGTAAGTTTTTATTCTTCAGCTTCTTCATTTCACTCTCTCACTTTGGAAATTAATATATATATATATATATATATTTTGGTACTGGTAATCAAACTCAGGACCTTATGCTGGCCAGGCTGGAAATTAATATATTGTTCTATAAGTCAAAAATAGAATCTTTAAGTTAGGTAAAGTCTTCAAACAATAAAAAGCACAATCAAGCTGCTTGCCTGGTATTTAACTAGCTTTTATAGAAATCAGCTTCTTTTCATTCAAAAGTGAGCATAGTAGCAACTTTCTCTGAAGATCAGATAACTGTGTGTGGGAGACCGAAGTGGGGGAGTGGGTCCCCTAAGAGACAGGTCTGTACTCAATGATCATGACCACACATGAACACTGCTCTTTCTGACCAGATCACGAGCACCTGTGAGGCGGGCGGGAAATGGGAGGCTGTAGGAAACTCCAGGGGATGCCCCTCCATCCCGTCCTCAGGGATCCAGAGTTATACTGACAGCCAAGGCACCTCCTGTGTCTCCTGGGGACCTAGGCCATCTTTTCCAAATCTAGATGCCAGCAGCTAATTCCTGTAACTTTAAAAAATACTTAGTTTTAAAGTTCAGAGAAATTTCCTGATGAAATGGTTTTGAAGATTTCTGTCAAGTTTTAGTTGAAGAATCTTCACGTTCCCTATCTAACAGCATTTTCCGAAGGACATGTTCAGCAGCTGGAGTAAGCTGAGGCAGGACGAGGTCACCTCCCGCAGAGTGACAGGCGGAGCGGCAGTGGGCACAAAGCAAAAACAAGGCTGTGGCCCAGAGAGAAGCGCGGAGGGGGAGACTGTTAGGGTAAGGGGACAAGTTACGGAGCCAGGGAAAGGAGCTCCGCACAGCTCTGTGGTGCTAGTGGTTCTCCTGTCAGAAAGGTGCGTGTGTGCGTGCGTGCGTGCAAGCGTGCGTGCACGTGTGCCCTTTCCAGTGACAGGAGCTCCTTGCCATTTATGAGGGCATAGGGCCATCAAGGCACGTCAGCTGTACAGTTCCTCCTACTTCCGTCCACGATTCCCCCTCCATCAGTGAACTTGACCATCTGCATGTAGCCCCTTTCCCTTAGGATCCTTGTCAGCAGGGTTTCAGCTCGCTCCTGTCGCCTCGTGCTGCTTCCCAGGTCTTCGCTTTTCTTTTTCCTGACACCTCACTTTCTCTCTGAGAGGACACCGGTCCTGTAGGCAGGCCTGACAGCCCTGCCTGAAAGCAGCTAGCGTGGAGGTGCAAACAGAGGAGAAGAAGAAAATATACGGGAACAAAGAAGTTCTTTTTTTCTTCTATGAATGGCCATGTGCATTATTTACAGAACAGTAAAGCACAGCTATTTTAAGACTTTTGTAAGAAATTTGGAAATTTCATTCTACATGACAGCAAATATATTAAAATGCATTTGTGTAAAATCACGTTTTTTAGTAGTAAAATATCTTCCAATGGATTTTTATTATTTTGCCTTTAAATTATATTTGGCTGCAGGTGACTGATTTTAATACATGCTTGGCTATGCTTTCTCAGCATATTTGGAAATCTGACCAAAGCTTTATTTCCAATGTCATGAAATTTTATGAATATTAAATTCAGCAATTAATGAAGTTGGCATAATGTTACATTTGGTAGGTATTTGACTTAAATGTATTTGTCATTGTAATGTCACTTTTGCAATTGTCTTGTCCTATTTTGGAGATAGGAACCCTTTTTCTAGCTCTTGGATTTTATTCCAGATCCTAGGAAGCTTGGAAGCTCAAGCACTGTACCAAAAATGAGTGATGGAGGAGGCAGAGGCGCAGTTGGGCAAAGGAATGGTGGGCGGAAGGAGCTTGGTTTGCTGAAGAGAAGATTGATACTCAGCCGGATTGAGTGAAAGGTGGGGGCAGAGGTAGAGGTTGGAGAGGGTCCCCCTGCAGAGGCCCAGCACCTACCACACAGGTTTCGTGGTCTGTTGTTCAGAGGAAATAACATCATAGGACCAGTACTTTCTCCCTTGTCTTTCTATTGTAAATAAACTGTGCTCAAGTTAAATTATGAAATAAACAGACTTTTTGGATCTTTTCTCTCCGGGATTTCCTGCTAACTCAGCCATCCCCCATTCACAAAATCGTATGTACAGTGACGTTTGGTGTTGCTGGACTGCAATCCACAGAAATGACGTTTGGTATTTAGATACAAAAATACTAACAAAAATAAGCATAACCACTATTATCCTTCCCTTTCCCCAACCAAATCTAGTACATACGAGAAAAATCTCAGTATATGTGGAATCCCTTAAGATGCAGACGAATCTTTTGCATTACTCAAGCAAGATGGTATTTATCAGCTTTTAACGTTCAAGGAAGTGTTCCAAAATATGCACCTAAAACCAATACTACAGAAACCAGCTGTCTTCCCTTTGACCAGACAGTGAAGAAAATGGAACTGGTAGCTATTTTCTCTCTTTGATCTCATTTTTTACAAAAATCTTAGAGGTAGGTATTATTAAGCCATTTTACAGATTAAAAGTTCAGGCTCAAAGACACTAAATACATTCCCCTGAGGTTTTGGTGTTACGGTTTGATATGGGAGCAAGTTTGAGGACTTAGAAATGAAACCACTGCAACATCATTGTCTAGAATGACAAAAGAATGTGCAAGACTGGTCTTTTCACTCTGTGCTCCACTCCTACCCTACAAGGGGCTGGCCATGGAGTGAGGGACAGGTGTAGGGCAGTGCGTAGAGCTGGAATAAGATGGTATTAGGCCATGGGTGGCCTGAAGGAAAAGATGGGATGAGAGATAGGAAGTTGCAAGTCAGGGGCATCTGTTGTACATTATTTAGGAATAAAATTCTGTTATTTCCTGTTTTAACTTAGTTGCTTTGATGCAATCTTCTTAAAACAGCTCAGTTAAAACATAAAAGTTCATTAGTTAAAAGTGTGCTGCTTTTTATTTTCCAAGCTTATGAGTGTCAGAATTTGAACACAGGTTTATGATCTCAAAGCTTACGTTTCTGCCACACTGTAACTGCAGCAAACAACTGCCAATCCTAATATAACATCAAACCCCTCACAATTTTACATGTTTTAAAAGTCTATGTGATAGCAATATCCCTCCCACCTGTCACATCTAGTTTACTAAGTAGGACAGAAGAATGTTAGTATCCCTTGGCTTGTATCTAGATGTCCCCCCAAAGGCTTCATGAGGTCATTGCTTTTTAGAGGTAGCAGCAGGATCTAGGGTATGTGATGCTGGGATTTACTAAATTAGCTCAGTAATTTTTTTTTTTTTTTTTTTTTTTTTTTGCTACTGGGAATCAAACTCAGGACCTTGTGCTTGCTAGGCAGGTGCTTGTGCCACTGAGCTATATCCCCAGCCATGGGACTTACTAATTAGCCCACTGATTGGTTTGTGACAGTTCTAGGCCTGGATAATGGGAAGGCCTATCCTGGGTGTGGATCATACCACTCAAAGGGTGGGTGCCCTAGAAGGGACTCAAAAGGAGAAGCTGTTGCTGCTTTGCTGCTTTTTGCCTTCCCTGAGCTGTTTCTCCTCTGCCACGCTCCCTGCCTTGGAGGCAGCCAACTATAGACTGAGACCTCTAAAAACATGAGCTAGAATAAACGTCTTCTTGAAATTTGGGTGTCAGGCCTTCTGGCTGAGCAATGAGAAAAGTAACTAAGATACTTGGTGTATCACTCACAGTATCAATTAGATAGAATCTGTAATAAATCTTAATTAAAATTATTCCCCTAATGATCATATTTTCATAACATTAGTATTATAAAATTATTTCTGAAACCAAAAGCAGATGTTCTCTTTTAGATACTATGTATGGAAAAAGCAAAAGTATTACCAAGCATTAAAAAGCAATTCATTTCTCTACTAAAAAAAAAAGTGCTCAAGGATGACAAGCTGTAAAGTGATTTACAGCATATTGACTGTAGTCCTTCTAATGAAAAAGCAATTGTCCAAGTTTTCCCCAGAGAACAGTCTCGGTAACAATACTCCATGCTCACGGAAAGTCATGAGCTAGAAAATGAGAACCAAATGAACTCCCAGCTGGAAAAAGCCAACAGTGATTAACTTAACACCAGCCATTCGGTACAGACCATGTCTACAGGTCTCTTGAGAGAAAGGATGTCACTGAAGGGCAGAGGTCATATATTTAAATGTGTTTAAAGAATTTTTACTTAATAAGATAATATACTCCAAAGATTTTTACATCAGAAATTAAAAGCTTGCTTTAGGATCTGGAGGTTATAGTAAATAGCTGATCAACATCATTACTTGAATTTCAATGCTCTAACAAGCATTTCTCAAAAACATGACTGAAGAAAATTGACATTGAATTTTGGACAATATACTCCACAAGAGTAGCAGAGAAGAAGCAGTGTCATTAAAAGGGGTTTTATTCTGACTCACTGGCTAAGAAAATGGGAACAGTTTGAGATCTTCCATGTAGTTTCATTGAAATGAGCAGTGAGCGTTTTTCACATCCTTATTAAAACAGTTAATGCGTTTCTCTTGTCTCATTATCGCTGCTGGAGTATCCTCTCTGTTGTTTCGTGAGCAGGACAACTCCTTTTTGTTTCAGAGAAGATCAGAAAGTTGAACTTGATTGCTCACATGTGGTTGTTAATAAAACTCCTCCGGTGCTGCTGAAGGTGCCCATGGGGATTGTACAATTATTTATATTTTCTTATGGTTTTCTATAATTACTGTGCTTGTACTTTCACAAAGTAAATGTATCTCCACCAATTAAAGCAGTGGTGGGTTAAGAATATTCATCAGACTTGTGTGAAAGGATATTGTTCTCAGGGTTTTGATCAAAGCACAGAAATTAAACCGCTGTTATCATGCATTCAACCCAAGTGTTAAATTAAAATGCTCAGCAACTTTGGAGTTTATTTGAGCAGATGTTAACTATTTATGAAAATAAACATGATACAGGACTTGCATCCATGATATGAATCTTTGTTGTATTAAAAGTGCTGAAAAAAAGCAGCCCTGCCACATAAACTTGTGGGATATGGTTTCTGGTACATGACTAATCTGAATTACTGTTAATTTAGGTCAGTTTAAGTTTTCAGAAGCACGGAAGTCTAATAAATCTCGTTTTAGTCTATATCTTTTATCTTTTTACTTTCTTCACTCATTTATTTTCTTTGGATGTGCAGAGACTAAGAAAAAGCATCCGTGAAAGTAAGCATCTGAGGCTACCAGATAGAAAATGTACAATACAACCTTTCCTACTGTATTGAACAGAAATTTTATTCTCTCTAGTTAACACTCTCGCAGCAAAAGTGACAAGCCATTCCATTAGCTGTCATTTTGATGCTAGAATTTCAGCCTGCTGTGTGGGAGACGTGACTGTACATGCACAATTCCTATCAAAGATAATTTTCTGTGCGATGGTGTGTAAAATTTACCTCTAATTATGATAAGGTCACTGCTGGGTCATCTATGATATGCTCTCTCGAGACAATGTTGGTGAAGAGCTTATGGTGGGATTCGTCTGGAGGAATTAAATTGGTCTGACCATAGTCTCTTAAAAAAGTATATACTTCAGTCATGTTTGCAGTTCTAAAGGAACCTTGAGAGGGGCAGTATGCATAATGGTGAAGGTCGCGAGTTCTGAGACCCAAATTTTATGATAGGATCTTTGGGCCTGGAAGATACCACATGATCCTGCTTCTAGGCCATCTCTTGGCTTCCTCCTTGGCATGTGGTCCCTGACTTCCAAGGATGCTGCACCACTAACTGGCCTTCCTGGTCCTTGAACATGCCATGGTCATGCTTGCTTTAGGGCCTTTGTATACAATGTTTCCCATAGTTGCAATTCTATTCTTCCAGATCGCCACAGGGCTGGATCTTCCTTCTTTTTCTGTCCCAGTTCTCTTTTGCAGGTAATTGAACCAAGGGCCTTCATAAAGAGCAACTTGCCCAGATCTGAAGAATATTTTATTTTGAGACAGGGTATTCCCAAGTAGCTAGACTGGGTAGTTCAGTCTGTGCTCCAGCTTGTGATCTCTTGCCTCAGCCTCCCAGAGGGCTGGGATTACAGGCACACAGCACCACAATTTTCCCACCTCTAAGCAGTGGAATGTACTGCATCCACTGTCTGGATAATCCAAAAGCAATCTCCTATGGGAGACTGTTAGGAGTGCCCTATGTCAAGGAGCCAGAACTTCTTTAGTTAATCACTATCGTATCATCTTACTGATATTTTGAAGCACTAACTACAGTTGAAATTACTTATTTATGGTTGTTGTACAATTAAATTTGCATATGATCATAGAGGAAAAAACCTAAATCTAAAGGGTACCAAATGAGGGTACCACGATCTTAAAACCCTGCTGGCATTTACTGTGAGTCTCTGGCTCAATATTGTTGATAACATGGACTTAAAAGGACATCTCAGTTAATACAAGCTTGGAAAACTTTCTGGGCTTCATGGAAGATGACATGAACATAGACCTACTTAAAAATTTTATTAAAATAGTAATTAAAAAACCTGCAAAAATACGAATAAAAATAGTTCCTAGAGTGATTTCACATTTCACTAGGATTGCCACTAATAGTGGTTCATGAAGGAAGAACATGGTGATCACTGGAATTATTAGTTCTTTTTGAAGTGAGTTCTTATATGTAACTCTGGGCAACAAAATTTGAGGTTCATGAATATGTAATTTTATATTTATTTAAATCTATCAATATTTTCTTTCCAGTTCTCCCTCCCAAGACAATAGCACAGGCACAACGACGACATTTCAAGTGGTTCAGTAAACATTTATCAACAGATGGTCAGGTGCTGAGTGGCCTGGAAGGGAACCTTCCTGCCCTGGTATTCTGGAGCAAACCACAGCAACAATGGAATCCTTACCATAGGGTCCAGTCATGGCCACAGTATGGCTGGACGTTTCCAAAGTAGAAGCCCAGAGACTGAGTGACCTCCACAAGATTGGCAAAGTCAAGACTGATGCTGTTGAACAGAACCGATGTCATAATAATCTCATCAACAGCCCACACATCTTCTCCCTGGGAAGAATGGTAGGGCTGCCACCAGCGGAACTGAATGCCAAACTGTCTTGCATCATCTGGTAATTCTACAGAGATTATTCTAAAGAAAGAGAAGGTTACAATTCAGGTTAGTCTGGTGTCTTAAAATACTTATACTTACAGCGGGGTAGTTCCTCCCTCAAGGTACAGCATTAAAAGAGAGTTCTATCATTACAAACATCCCTATCTGATGCCAGTGACTGCACTTTCATCAAACAATGACCGCTTTTGCTGATGTGTTCTCAAGAAAGTGACTCAGTGAAACAGCTGTCAAAGTGGCGGGACTCATCTTAGTCTGGGAAAGGATCCCGGGCAGTTTTTTACATGTACTATAGCTTGAGGCTAGTTGGAACCATGGTCCTTCCTCCTCCTCATGAGTTTAGCATAGTGTGCATTGGTCACTTGCTATGTCACGGCACCTATGACAACACACCTGTGTCTGACAAATGGGGAAGAAAATTAAGAATAATATCTAATTTCTAGGAGCAATTATTGTACACAGCAGCAAGAACCATGCATTCATTGCCAGCGCAATGACATCTGCTTGAAAGCTCCATAAATCACAGTACCATGCTGCTCACATCCACATACAAGGGGAGATGCGAGGCAAACGCAAGTGGAACATTTGTCTCCATCAATGTCCAATTAAACTCCAGGAGAGGTGCTGGCCGTAAGTGCACACGGAATGGACTGAGGCTGTGTTTTCTCTTACTGAGCAAAGAAAACTCCCTAACCCAAGTGACTAGTTGGATAACTTGGAGATAAATTATTTAAAGCTTTCAATTTCCAAAGCTGGTTTACTGAGACATTAGGTTGATCTTCATACCTTCATTATGCACAAACTATAATACCCACATACATAAGAAGGTAATTTCTTACATATTAAAAGTTACTAAAACAATATTTTTCCCTTTTAAGTAATTTGTACATAGACACATGGGGGTAGAACATCACTATCACTACTGGTCATACAAACAGTGGAGTCTGGTACAACTGTTTGCAATGTGAGAAAATATTTTTTAAATGTTAGAAAATCAATATGCAAATGCAGAAATATCATTTAAAAATTTTAAGTTATATTTTATTATGATTCTTTTGATACAGAGAAGTAAATATGGAAGGCAGCTATGCTAACCACTCTACCTGCAAGACCATAACAAAATACTGTAAAAAGAAAATTGAACTTTAGTTAGTTTGCAACTTTTAGGAGTAGTTTTATCTTCAGTTTTTTTATTAGTATATATTTGTGTAGAAATATATATTTAAGAATATTTCTTAAACAAGCACAGCTTGGTACATTTATGATTTTTAAACACTTTTGACAATCAGCTGAATTTTTTACTGGTGGATTTTATTAAGAGAATAAAGCTTATATTAAGTATTTTAGTAATTTTCACTTTAACTTTTAAAATATTTATTTATTAAATCCATTCACATGTTCATTTCTACTAAAATGTGACAGCTGAATAAAAAATCAATCTATATTTGAACTGGTTCAACAATGAAAACTGACAATACATTTAATTAGTACTGTTATTAGAAAATTGTAATTATCCTTTGGTAATAACTTTATAAGCAGCTGATTTTCTCTCTGGTAAAAATAAGAATAAATAGCAGCCAAAAATAGAGTTGTAACGAAAGTTCTAATGAAAACAAAGAGTATATGCACGGAATAGCATAATCAATGTGATCAAGATTTTCATGGCACAGAAGTTAAGACCGCAGGTCTGTAATCAGATTCTGGTTAGAGGACTCCCTTCTGCAACCCAATAATTGAAGATTTTTCAACCACAGGAAAGGTACGTCCAAGAGCCTCGGCACTTTTCCAGGTTAAACTGGGATAACAGTATCCTTGTGCAGGTTAAACTGGGATAACAGTATCCTTGGTCAGAAACATTTTTGTCTGTTTTTCACGGAGTACCTAAACCAGTACGTAATAAGGACTCTGCAAATCCTTGCTCTCTTCAGTACAATTCTCAGTATACCCCCGAGGGAGATGAGAACACGGAGGCACTGGATGTCAAGCATTCTTTGTAAGGTTAAGCAGGTTCTAATGACAGTGCCAGAATTTGGACATACGGAGGTTTGTTCCAGAGTCTTGCTCTTAACCTCTGTATCATGTCGTGGGGTAGGGTGGGACTTTCTGCTGATTTCATTATTTTTTTGCATATCATACCAGCCGGTTAAAATAGCTCCAGTGATGTTTGACTAGCATATTACTAGCTAAGAACTCTGTTTCAACCTTGCTTTTGTGAGTACATCTTAAGTGCATGGATTTTTTAAAAAAGATGTTCACTAATTGTACAGAGTTGGCTGATATGATGAAACAAGGAAGAGATCAAATATAATAATCAAGACATAAAATAAACCAAAAGACTGTAATCATTTTAGAATAAGAAACCTCTATAATTGAGAACATGCTAGAATAATTTTAGTCTCCACAGCAATGTAATATTTTATATTCATAAAACCACCAATTAGTTCACAAATCATTCTAGTCAGTTTGAGTTAAGAGACTAATTTAGATATATTACTAGATTTAAAGTTTTGGAAATAGCAAGCACATAGAGTTTGTTTATAGAATGAACCACAGACAAGCAAATTATCTGAAATTATCTAGGAGTAACAGTGGTTGGCCAACTAGCATATCTATTAATGGATCCTGCTTCATTTTCAAACAACATAGCATCAAAGGACAGTGTGGAATTGACAGCAATTATAAGCAGCAATTCATACTTTGGGAAATACAGCAAATCGCTAAAGGCATCAAGGTATATTTAACTTTCATGGAAGAATCTCCATGGTTTGTATTATTTATCATATGGAATGTAATTTAGTATTTAGAATATATCAAGTTCCACTTCTGCCATGTCACCTTTTATTAATGTTTGTAAGAGAGAGAAGGGGGGAAGACGTGTTGCATGGACTGAGATACATCTTTAGAAAATGAAATTCTGCCATTACCATGTTCCTTTTCAAAAAAAATCTCCACTCTGATCTTGATCTTTCAAGCTATGCACATACCTAATGCTGAAAAACCACCTTGATGCTGCTTAGAAGAAAAATGTTCCTGTCAAATGGCAGGCAAGATTAAACATACCTTAGAAACAGCAAGTTAAATGTGTAATTATTTTTCGTATCAACAAAGATTAATTAAACTGCATGATATTGATTGATTACTGAATTTTGCAGCTGTCCATTTTTGTCAGAAAAAAATTGGGCTTCAGGCCAAGTTAACTTAGAATGGGAATATTTTCTTTTTGCTTTCATTACTACCTTGATTTTTATTTAATTTTCTTTTAATGTTTACTATGGATAGTCTATGAGATGTTTCTTTAGGGCTCATGCATCTCTACTGAAAAAGGTGAATTTAGCTTTACATTTTTACAAGTATAGAAAAACACCTAACATAGCTGGTGCATTCTTAAAATTTTATAATGTATAAAATTTAGGGCATAGCAGTCATTAATTTTTCTCTCTGTTGCAAGCTACTATGTTATCTATGAAAGTTACCATCTGTTTACAAATATTTAAATAAAGGGGTGGCCTGACGCAAAACCGCAAAGCCATGTAAAGTGTTATCAGTGCCGCTCTCCCCTACTCTTTGAACCCTGTCTTTTTCTGTGTTGCTGGCACAAACGTGCCCCCTCTCTTCTCTTTCCTACGGCTAAAACTGGACTTCCAAGAAGGGAAATGGTGCTATTCTTTACGCACTGCTGTGGGTGTAAACTGCTGCTCACCTTTTCTAAAGGTATTTAACTTGGTACCCTAACTTTGAGATTTGTCATCTCCCCCCTTGCTTTTTAAAAAGGGGTTTCAGTGGGCAGCTGAATAATATTGTAGCAGGAGAGAATATCTTTCAGACACTTGTGAAATTTTATCACTAAGGGTGATTACTATTCTGCTGACATTGAAGGATGGCCCACACCTTCAAGTAAAATTTTAATCTGACAATTCCGTCTATAGTTCAGGAAATATATAAGCTAAAGGCAAACAGAAAGCCTGAAGCAAAGACTTTAAATATCCTCACACCCTTTTTTGTGAGTGACTATATATATATTACCAATTTTTTACACTAACTATACAATTAGATTCCATGCAAAATTTCAAAACATAATGAGTATCTTATAACTTATTATACCATATAATTTATAACATGACATTGCTGACAAATATTTGTTAACAGTTTTTATAATTTAGTGCCATGTTAAAACATTATCTAATAGTTTACATTATAGTTAAATAAAAAGTGTTAGCTATTTTCTTTCCAAAACACCAAAGTATTTCCCTTAAAGATGCACTTTAAAATATGTACTTCAAATGATCAGAAAGCCATGGGACAAACATATTCAAAGCATATGGTTTACTAGTTTTTCATTGCAAGACACATCAGTCTCTCAGCAGAAAACTATTTAGAATCTTACACTATGTCACAACTTTCCTAGGAAGGACGTATCCCATTAACCATTCTCCCAAATGCTTTCCAACGTACCTGGGCTCATGATAGCTGAGGTATGAGTAGTGTTCCAAGAGCTTCCAAGTTATCCCATTATCATAAGAATAATGCAGTAAGACCCCTTCCCCGGGCTGGTCGGGGGCCCTGCACGTGCTCAGAACAGACTTGCTCCCCAGCCTTAGCGTGAACTGGAGAAACCTAAACATGGGTTGTCTGTGATTAGTGTGTACAAACATTTTTATTCATAAAGTTCATTTTTTTAACAGAGTTTCAAACAAACAAGTGAACTACCCCAAATATGTAAGTTTTCACTCATTTTCCTTTTAGAAAGTTAGTAGTATTACTATGAGGTACAGGCATATGTATAAAAGATGAGGTCCATGTGCGCATTTTCTATAATGATACATCCATGAAAGTGTAACTAAGTTCATAGCTACTCGTATACTATGTACTTGTGTATACAGACTTAGAATGCCAGTCACTCCTTTGCTACATTATTTATCAGGCACTGGGGGAAGGGAAGATGTGCAGTAAATCTAATCAGTCCATGCAAGCTGTCAAACAAATACACCTACATGAATAATTAACTAGCCCTTGGCTTAAAAACACAGTTTTGATGCAAATGTCTCACATTTAAAAAAATTTAGTCAGTGGTTAGGATTTTAATCATTGGTGAGCTTTCCTATTTATCAAAAACGAAAGCAAATTATCCTACGTAAACAGCAAGCTCTCTGCCATCCTGGTTAGACACTGGCACATGTACATGTCATTGAAAAGGAAAATAATACAAATTGAAAACGGGCCCAAGTTCAACATTAGTATCTGGTTTGTGCATGTATTCTACCCAGCCGTCACCCACCTGGATTGTGAGCTGTCCAAGAAGGATGTAATTAGCTGACGCCTCCCATCTTTGTTGAAAACTAGGGCCTTACCGCTGGCTAACACGCCACAACCAAAGCTGACTTCAGCACCACGGATAGAGTAAAAGTTATGGTAGGAGGAGAGCCTGGAGCTGCCAAAGCTTTCAGAAATAAACATTGGGAATGTCTGGGATGCCATTTCGCAAGCGGGGCCAGAAAATCCAGGGTCACACCTGAAAGAAAAGAAAGTTAATTTCAATCCCCGAGTTGTCTGTGTGAAAATTTCGTCACAGATGGAACAGGAGTTGAAAATCAGAAACTTCCATTTTAAGGAGTTCATTCATCAAGAATTAGCTTCAAATTCTTTACTTTTCCTTCTGTCTTTCTCACTACATGTTGCCCACTATAATAAAGTCAAATTCGTTTCTTTTTCGGGTGGGGATTTTCACAGAAGCACTCTAACTTCTTGAAGTCTGAAATGAGCCTTTCACAGAGCAAGTTCACAAATGACACTATACGGGTGGCTCAGGCAACTTCGTTAGCAGTTTGTGAGACTGGGTTCTACACTGGCCTCCTGGGAAATGCATGACAGCGTTTAAATCAAATGCAAGATTCACTTGTACTATATTTTCTGGGGGAAGAGGCCCACAATTTTCATCATATTACCAAAGAAGTCGGATCTCACAATAGTAAGAACTACTGGAACGAGAAGTTTAAAGGTTGCCTTGACACCACAAACAGCATCACGGAAGGGGCATGGAGAGAAAGGCAGTAACATGTAATGACCCTCAAACAGTTCACCCTTTTCACACGTGCTCTCCGGGACATACATTCTGAATAGCCAAGTGGCTTCCAGGAAGGATGAAAAAATCAGCTAAGATGGACACATTTATTTAAAAGTCAGAAAACTGACTGTGGTTAACGATGGTAATAAACTGGAATTCATGTTCCCCAACAAGAATATTGCCAGAGTGCATATCATGGTAACTGCATTTTTTGTGTGTAGCTTCCATATGTCTTCTCAGGACTAGTGATTAGGAAAAATCTGTGGCTGTGTAGAGATGGGGGCATTGGCATCAGGTCCCATTTAGTGGTTCTGAAAATTTAATAAAAGATTATACAATTTGGATAGAATATTGATAAGGATTCCACTAATTTTTTAAAACACTTTTGTAGCCATGATTTAATTCAAATAGTAGGACTGCGCACACTGGTGATTGCAGGAATGACAGGGGAATCTCCTAACTCCAGATAGGTCCCCTACTACTTCATCTTCCTGCCCTTACCTGTAGCATTATACTCATCGAATGTGTAACAAAACAGCCCCTGTGGCCAAGATACATGAATTACATGTATCAAAGACACATGGTAATGGAGGGTGCTAAACCTTCTCTCCTTATTGGCATCTCTATCAGGGTTAAGCTTATGAGGTTAGGGAACTGTCAGTTTGAGAAGCCAGGGTCTGAGATTGGAAACACAGTCAAGGAAATATTAGGGAGTGGAAGGGGACGGGCTCATGGCAGCAGATAGTGGTGGGAGTGAAGCGAGCAATGGAGGAGAAAAACAAAACCTAAGAGGCCCCAATTCAAAGGTCTGCTTAGTGTAAATACACAGCATTGAATATAAATTTCTTTTTTCTGCAATCTTGCTCAAACTCAACAAGGTGAAAAAGAGGTAATGGTCAAATACTTAGGTGAGAATTTTTAAAAATATGAAATTTCCACCTGAAAAATATTCTGTAAAATTTCAGAAAGAGTAAAGGGCCACGATTATTCAGGATAATCTATGGTATCAAAGATGAGTGATGTCTGAAAGCCTACCGTTCAAGGTTCCCCTGTGTTAATTTTATGTGAAAGGCAGTAAACCATCAGTGGCCAGCCTGGGTCTGTTACAGGATGAAGATAACAACTTGAATAAACATAGCCAGAGTTTCAGAGATCTAATGAGTCAGTGTTTTTGGGGTGGGAGTTAGTGGTTTCATTAAAAACACGGAGATTCATATTCAGTCTTTAAATATAAACAAACTTTTCAATATTTTTCATACTTTATAAAATATTTTCATTGTGCAGTGATTTCTTTTTTAATTAAGTTCATTAAAATATACTTTGAAGAGTTAACCTTCCACTCTAATCACAGTGTATACGTGTTTGCTTCATGTATTTAATTTTTAAATAATCAGATTCAAAGCCCTCTTATAAGTTCTCTATTCATTAATTAATCACTTAATTAATTAATGACTACTTGTTTGGAGCTGTTGAAAATTTATCTGTATAACAAAGACTGCCTGTGGTTCAGGAATTCCCAGGGTATTTATAATTAAATATTAATATGGGAATGACATAATAAATGTGTACATCCACTCTTGGAATAAATAGAACACAATTTACTAGTGGTGATTTGATATTCACTATTAATGTATAAGTTCAGATTTTTCATGTTCAATAGCATTATTCTGTGAAATACTCTATAATAATTTTGAAGACCCAAATGGTTTTCAAAAGTAAATATAAGATCATGAAGTCATATTTAAAGATAATGAATTTCCCTATTAGATCTGCTAATTTGTCCTATCCAGTTTACTTTAGCATGTTTTAATCACTGCTGACTTTTAATAATTTACAAAGTATGCTAGGAATTAAATATATGACTCATGAATGCTAGAACAAGGTTATGGGAAGGAATGTAATCAAAGACAGGAAAGGTATGCATCCAGCCATGAGGAATTCAAATTTGTTCACAAATTTACATGAGGGATGCTAAATTTGTTCACAATTTAGTCTAATATAAATCTGTTTATTATTAACTTTCACTTGCAAGATACATTTAAATTACACTTAAAATCTATTTAGAGTATCCTATTTTTTACTTTAAAAAATGCCTTCAGCAGGGCATGGTGGTGTATGCCTATAATCCTGGCATTCGGGGAGCCTGAGGTAGAAGAAGCACAGATTGAAGTCCACCTCGGGCAATCAGTGACTTGCAAAAAAGACCCTGACTCAAAATTTAAAACAATTAAAAAGGGTTGGGCAAATATGTCAGTGTGAACGTCCTAGGTTCAACCCTTAGTACTGAAGAAAAAAGAGAGAAGAAATAAAGCCAAAAAAGGGTGTTAAAAATTAAAATAACTTGTGTCTTCAATACACAAAATGTACACGTCAACAAGAGAAGTACACATCTTATTTTCAAATGCTTACTTGCAGCCATGTCGAGTGCATTGTCCTCTGCCAGAACAGAATTTGAGACATGATGGGCCAATATAAACTGCAGAGAAAAAAGAAATCATGTAAAACATGGCAACATAATTGGAAAAATTACGAACACCACCAGTCCAATTTTGTGAAGCAATGCCCATGAAATATGGCCCATTGTACGGCTGCTGGGGAGCAGGAATCCAAGGTGACAAGTGAAATGCTACGTGACAACAGAAGGTCACAGATCTGCTGAAACTGTTTTAACTTCTATGAATAATCCTTTCAAGGTTAATGTTTCATACCAAGGAAAATAGGCTTTTATGACTGGGATTGCTTGAGAGTCTCTCATGCTAATACAATTTCAGACAGAATATTTTGTGCTTGTGCTATGTGTGTTCTACAGTGTTTATATTCTTTATGTAAAAGTAAAGAATAGGTAAAGGATCAATTTGATATATCGCAAAATGGAGAGGTAATTTCCATTCTCATCTGGGAATGGAATCTGTATCATTAAAAATGATGTTACATATATTTCTAAATATAAATTCTTTCTTCCTAGAAATACAGAAGTAAGAATCTGTGATTGAGCATAAAGGTTTCTCTGTAATGCAGATTATTTTCCTAAATGTTGGGCTTGACTGAAAATGTGATGCTATAAACCAAAAGTCTAATCTCTGAAATGCTAAAAAAGGGCTCAGGTGTAAGTTTTGAGATACTCAGACTCCAGTACATTTAAAAATATTGTCTTTTTTGTAATCAGCACAACCAATAACACATGAAGTAGTGTATAAACTGGTCAAAACCAAGGATTACATATGCAATGGTTATGAGAACTCACATATAAACAATAAAAAATTTATTGTTCATTGTCACTTTCTTTTCAGTTCTATAATCATGTCAAATATTTCAATAATTCTATTTTAAAATAAACTCTCCCATGGTTTATGTTCCTAGAAGCACATAATCCCTAGAGCCAATGAATAGGAGTAGAAATTCAAATGACATGCAAAATAAGACAGTGGAGAAACTGGGTGAAGGACACTGGGTGAAGAAGATATTAGGTAGGCTGCCTGGCTAAAGATATTGGTTTCTGGTATCAGGTAGTTCTGGATATATATTCTGGCTTCACTTGGGAAACTGGGACAGTAATGACCCTCAATATTCCTACTCTTTAAAGTGGGGTAATAGTGTTCCTTGGAAAAAAGACTATGTTATCCTTCGCATGTACTCTAGTTTAGATCTAAACCTCCCCTGAAAGTCTCATGTGTTCAGAGGTGGGGCTTCTGGAAGGGGACTGTATCCCAGGGGTGCTGTGCTTATCAGTGGCGCCACACAGTCATGAGTTCAGAGCTGCATGTACTGTTAGGTGGCACCTGGTGGCTCATTGGGGGTGAGACCTAGAATGGGGGAGTTTCCCTGCTCTAAGCAGGGACTGATGGGAGATTCTGGTGGGAACTCGGAAAGAAAGTATCTATAAAGTTATGGCCAAGCAGAGCGTGGCTGCTGAAAAGATCAGTGCCATGAAAAGAAGAAGTAAAGTACTTTGCATCAGGACAATAGGAAAGGTCCCTTGATAGCACCTCAAGAACTAGCCGGACCTCACCCAGGAAAGGGTATGAAAAGGTATGAAGAGGTGAACTCATTTGAAAGACTTTGCTTTGAGAAAAAAGCTCTGGGGTGTCCTGCTCACCCAGGGCTGCCTACCAAAGGGTCTTTCTGAGTTCAGCCATCCAGGCACTCAGAGGCAACTGCAAGTGTGGATCCAGTGGGCGGGGCTACTACTCAAGCTGGCAGCGGATGAGGGCATCGTCCGTGTGCTAGTGATTTTATAGGTGTGCAGCATGCAAGAGCAGGGAGGCCATGGAAGCTTCCATACAGATTTAAAAAAAAAAAAAAGGTCTGGGAGGCCAGACAAGGAGCCCTGAGAGGGCAGCTGAATAAAGCTGAAGGTGCAGTGGAGATCCCAGGAAGCTGGAGTGCCAGGAACGTGGGACGCCTGTGGAGCAAAACTGCAGGCAGTAGCAGAACCAACCTAAGCGAGAGGCCACGTGGGCTGCGGCCAGCAAGGCCCCAGAGACAGGGCTGCCTAAGCTCTGTGGCTCTCCATCTCGCCACAACCTGCCTGGGTGCTGGACACGGAGCTACAGGATTTAATGTCTCTCTGCTCATTTTCAGTCTTGCTTTTGTCTGATTCCTTTCCATTCCGCATACCCCTTCCGGAATGGGAACGTTCCCCTCTGCCGCTGTGTGATGAAAGAGGTCAACTGCAGAGACTGTTTGGCTTACCTGAGAAAAGACTTTGAACTTGCACTTTCCAGCAGAGCAGGAGCTGGTAAGACTTTGGTAACTCTTAGAAATGGACTAAATGGATTTTGCATAATGATATGGACATGAGAGTTCTGAGGGTCAGGGGCAGAATGTTACGGATTAGATCTAAAATGTCCCTGAAATGTCTCATGTGTCCAGAGGTGGAGTTCTGGAAGGTGACTGGATCCTGGGGGGCTGTATTCCTCAGGAGATCCATCCCTTGACATATGCTGTTAGGGGGTGGGGCCCTGTTGAAGAGATGGCCACTGTGTGTGTGACTTGGGCCTTGGGAGGGTGCATTCTTATCCCGGGCTCTTCCCCTCTCTCTGATTTCTGGCTGCCATGGGTTGAGCACTTTTCCTCTGCCATGCAGTTCAACCCCGCATATCTGCTTTAGAGCCAACTTACCTTACATGAACTGCACCTTCTGAAATCATAAGCCAAAACAATTTTCCTTTAAATTTTAGGTGTTTTGTCCCAGAGGTGGGAAAGTGACTAACACAGCATGACTCCCAGCACAATATAGTTATAATTTTTGCCACCATACTAGGGTGGAGTAGTCATCACCACCATCCCGTTCTATTGTGTCAATAAGGTTCACTGTACAGCAAATGCTGAAGAATCAGAAAGTGGCCCATTCTTCTTTAGCCTGGATAAACATAAGTTTTCTTCCCAGCACACTTGATTTTATTACTGCCAGAGGACCTGCCCTAGCTCCTGTAAGAGGCAGACTGTGCTCTTCACTGTTACTCTGGCGACTGCGCTACAGTACACCCATCATGGTTCATCACGAAAAAAATTCAAAAACGGATTTTCCAAGTCAATGAAAACACAGCGATCCAGACTTCAGTCATCCTTCTCTACCAATGAGGGAGTTGTTAGGACTCACAGTATGAGTAAGTTTACAGGTCATCTCTTCCCAAGGGTAGAGCCCAGATCCATTTTCTTCACTATTGTCATTAGTGTAATACAGTTTGAAAAATAAAAGTATGATAAAAATCATTATTTTCCCTGGGAATTTTCATTTTGCTAAGATTTTTCAGGATAACTTCCAAAATAATTTTCTGACATACTAGCAGGAGCCATCTCTCTCGTGAAGGAAGAACACACCTAACAGAAATGTGGCCCTTTTTTCCCTCTATATTTCTTTTCCCTGTATGAATGTGTGTGTGTGTGTGTGTGTGTGTGTGTGTGTGTGTGTGTGTGTGTGTAAACACACCCACACATATATAATATATATGTTCATATATCTCTCTATAAAATTATATAATTATATTTCCTTCTATAATTCTCAAATTTCATAATGAAATTGGGGAGATTTCAGGGGGCATTCATTAACACACATTTTTCTTGAAAAGGACTATGTGTCCTTTTCCTGCCTTGGGAAAAAACCTACTATTGTGTAAACCTCACACACAATGATGGCAGGATTAAAAAGATTCTGCCCTAGGCTTTGCATTCAGCACATGGTGGTCACCATGTGCATCCTCTATATCTCAGCCTTTTCCCACTGTACTCAAAGCATGATGGTCAGCACTCAGAGATATGAGCCAAATGTTTTCTGACTATTCTGGCTTCTACCTAGGTGTACCCCCTAAAAGCTGCATGCACTCATAGGGGCTTTTCAGAGGTAGCTGGATCTAGGATGTGTGAATATGGGTTAAGAGTGTGATAACTAAATTATCCCACTGGTTGGTTTAGCACAGTTCTGGGTGTGAGCGGCACCACCCAAAAGTCTTGTAGCCTGGATAGGACAAAGGGGAAAGGCAGGTTCGCTGCTTGCTGCTCACTGTCTTCTATCTGCCACACCATGAACTCCTTTTCCTCTGCCCTGCCCCTCAGCCATGCTACTCTGCTTTGAAGCCAGCTGGCTATGGACTGAAATCACTACAAACTGAGCTGAAGTAAACCTTCCTTCCTTTAACTTGTTGATACTGGGTATTTTGTCCCAGCAATGTGAAAAGTAACCAAGACACTGACCTCAAATCATGTTGTAATAGCCTTCTTTTGGAATCTTCTCATATGCTCCTGTGTGCTTCATTGCATGTTTAACTACCTGACATAATTTGGTTCCTTATTGTATTTTGTGATTACTAATAAAGGTTCAAAAACAGATTTTCCAAGTCATAAAAATTATGAGCATGAAAAACCCATTCATATCCTACTGCTCAAATGCACACAATCCCTAGGGCTCATTAGCAGATGCCATAATTAAAGTGCTACAGAAAACATTCTATCAATGGAGAAAATTCATTTAACTTTCAATACTTTTGCAAATGCACTAAGTGTATGTACCTATAACTTATGTGGTCTTTGAAGTATGGGCCTCTTATTGGTCTTCTTTGAATATAGATTGTTAAGTAATTCATATTGGTTTATAGGTAAATTATAGTGTCTCTTTATCTCCAAATTTCAAAAACTTTAAGTAATTGGCTTCTGAATGTTTATTCAAAAGTAACAAAAAGAAAATTTTCATATGAAAGTTCAACAATGGTGTAGGTTTGTTCTATTTTATAATATTCATCACAAATCAATGCCATGCTAAATTTGCCTATTACCTTTTGCTTTTTTGGTACTGGGGATTGATTGAACCCCATGCCTGACAAATTCTAAGAAATCGCTACATCCTTGGCCCATTTAAAATATTTTTTTTTCCATTTTGAGACAGGGTCTTTAAAGTTGCTTAGGCTGGACTTGAATTTTCTGTCCCTCTGCCTCAGTCTCCTTATGGGGTGGAATTACGGTCCTGTGTCACATAACCTGGCTAACACTGATATTTTTCTTTCCTTTTCTTTTTCCTTCTCCTTTGTACTTCCTTAAAGTATAAACCTTCAGTCAAATTTATATATTCTGAAACTAGAAAATCTACAAATCTACCTATAATTAGAATTTACATACCTATAAATAGAGTTGGCTATTAATAATACATATAAAAAAATTAAAGTCATGTAACCCCATAGTATAGAATTGTTTTCTCATTGTCAAAGTGATATTGGCTATAAAATGATGCAAGAAATTATCAATAATTCACTGAAAAAATTTATGTAAATCCACATTTTCCTTTTATATTATTTTCTGAGGAGTAAAAGTTTCAGTAGCATTTCAAAGATGAAATTCCCTTCTGTGTAGTGTCTGCAACTCAAAGATAAGCCTTCCAGATGTTGTGGCAGTTACTGAGAGAAGAATGGGTCTCATTTTAATACATACAGGATGGTATTTATGTTAATTTTGCACAAAACATTCAAAGAAAATGTTAGGATATCCCTTGTCATCAGCTGTGAATCTGAGTTTCAGAGTTTTAAGCATTTTAAAATTATGTATGTTGAAACATTCTAGCATCTAATATTGCTGACTACACAGTCTGTTTTTTTCTGATTGCACATCCTAGGCTTCTTATGGAATGCGAAGGAGAAAAGGAAGAAAGGGTGTTTAATGATTCGCAAGACCATGACTTAGGAATGTGATTAAGTCTGTGCTGACAAACAAAAGCACAGGAAGTCTGTACATCAATGGCATGTGATTATGACAGACGGAGACACTAACCGTTATCAATTGCCCACATGTTTCCTAGGATTGGTCCCGTTTGTCTCCAGCGAATCCTGGTGTCTCGGGTTAGTGCTGCATTAGGGAGGGGAATCGTTATGCGGTTCCACCTGCAAGAAATTTAGAACAAAACCAGCTTCATAGCTATGTTCACATTGGTTTTTTTCCTCTTGCAGTCCATAAGGGGTTCGACCCGAAGCCTTCTGTATGCTAAACAAATACCCTATTACTGAGTTACATCCTCAGCCCATTTTTTTTTTCTTTCCTTTTGAGACAGTCTTGCTAAATTTCTCAGGCTTATTTCCAACTAACAATTCTCCTGCCTCAGCCTCGAGAACAGCTGGGATTATAAGCATGTGCCACCAAGCCTGCTTTAGGTTCACATCTTTTGGATCTATTTTATGTACTTGTGATGTTCTGATTTCTGTGTGGTTGTTCTGATGTTTTGATTTAAACTAAAGTTCATCAATATACTGTTTACATTCACAGTATATTTCTCATAGCATTAAAACAGATATAACTTGCGCAAACATCCATATCATGAAGTAAGTGATATTTATTTACTTTAGGTATTCTTTTTAACATTTTTTGTACATTTTATTTTAAAATTTATTTTAAAACTGATATAGAAAAGTACAAAAATAGTACATGTTAGTGAGGTATTAAGTAATGTTTCATTATAGGTAAATATGAGCTAATGCTGAAATTGGGTTTAACTTCAGAGGTTATTCTGTCACAAGCATCTGTGAGGAGATGGGGTGCTGAGAGCATCAGTTACCTTTAGTTTTTGCTACTCCAGCCTTTTGCACATCCAACAAGGGGTTAAGAAAAGAAAAAAACATTTCAAACTTAATTTTGTTGTTGTTCACTTTGTATCTAGTGCTTATTCTGTAAAATGGTAAGCATTTTAAATAATCATCAATCATCATTAATTCTACAATGTTATTAGCTTCCTAAATTCATGGTGAAAGAAGTGGAAAATAAGAGTAAGTGTCACGCAGATCACAGATGGCAGGTCAAGGTCTGAGGCAGATCTACTTCCAGCACTTTCCTTTCCCCCATTTCTCTAGTAATAACCACAAGACTGCCATATAGAATTTACATTCACATAATTCAAAGTATGAGTCAAGTACATAAAGAATACATGATCTGACGAACTGTGATCCTGTATCATATTTAACCAAAGTATTGTCTTTAAAAAAAGTCCCATTAAGAAGTCAGAGTCCTTACTATTGTGAAAAAATCATGCTAGTCTCAGGGTCCTCATTGGTCACCTGAATTCGCATCCTTTTCCAGCTTGGAGTGGTTACTCACCCGCTGTAGTTTTCAGAGGAGTAGACGGTGCTGTGGGGCAGGTGGGGACCGGCACAGATTTCAGGCAAGCACTCGGTGTGGAGGAGGGACCAGGAGCGTCCACGGTTGGTAGAAAACTCTAAGCTGACACTATTAACACCAGAATGAGTATAACGGAAAGGGGGAGAAGACAACAAAGAAAATATTGTTTTCAACTCTGCCTAATACATTAGGCTTCTGTAGAACTGGTGTGAAATTTCTTTAAGTGTCTTTAAATTTTCTTTAAGACAGTGTTCCCTAAATGATCGTTTCCTCTTTCCCAGAAGTCTGACCAGCCTTCAAAGGGCAAGCGGTTACATTACTGCTATAAAACAAACTATGTTTGAAAGACAACAAATGGTAACTTGGGTTTGTGACCTTAAATTTGATAAATGGCAAGGCAATTACCATGTCTCACACTGTCACTTCATCCTGTGAATGTGAGATGACAAAATTCTTAGAAAGGACCGAGCAACACTTCTGCAAGTGAAACTGAGAAGTCATAGCTCTTGAAGTGCTAATTGATTTCCATGCCTATTATTAGGGGGTCGCTAGCTGACATGAGGTCAAACTTTCTTTCAGTTACTTATTTTTTCTCTCTGAGCAGTCTGCTGTAACGAATGAAGTCATTCTGGTTTAATAGCTGCCCACTCATACACAGCACATATACTCATCAAAGGACTTTTCTCTTGGGGAAAACACACATTTTAACAATGGATTTTTAAATCTAGATTAAAATAGATTGAGATGTTCTCTTTGAGTTAATAGGCAAGTCCATGTGTTCGCTTTTAATTAGGTTGGTACACTCACCAAACAGAGCTTCTTACCTGTTACCAGGTTGATGTGTTCCACATCCCAGGTTAATAGAAAATTGTATCATGTGAGACATTGTTGAAGGGAGAACAGGCAAGACATGAAAAAAATCTACCGCCCAGACATTCCTATTATGTCCTTGATGGTTCTTTTGCCTAAGACAAAATTTAGTAGCAGGAGTCTGAAGTTCAGGGTTGATGACGACAGAAACCAAAGATGGAACCTTCGAAAGAAAAACAAAACCACTCATAGTCCTTCCTGTGTTAGTCAGTGTGAATTCTACTAGATTCCCCATCCTTCACTGTGCTCTTTCCTTCCTTCCATCACTAAATAGATAACGGCTATTAACTGAGCATCAGGCAAGATCCCTTGTGTTCCACTTGTTTCTTCATGTGGAAGATGCTGTCCTAAAAGAGCATTAGTTTTAATGACTCAGAATTCCTCCTTGGTGGACAGGCAGGGCTCTAGTATGTGACTGACCTCTCTACCTGAAGATAAGTTAGTCTGAGGTCTTTGAAAATTATCCAAGTATGTATATCCAGATTATTTAACTTAACAAAGACAAAAGCAACTTGACATTTACTTGACTCAGTGTTTTTAGAGACAGTATTTTAAAAAGTAGATTTGTATCATAGCAGTTTTCCAAACTAGGTTTTCTGAAAACAGCGTTCTAAGCAGAAACATCCAGAGCCCATGCATTAATGCATGATAGCTTAATTAACCGATTTGGTCTGAGTGTAACCCTACTGAGCTGTGGCTGGAAAAGTAGCCCAGTGGGAAGTCTCAGGTGGTGTAAACTGGGTTACCTTTGCATGTGCACATAGCTTGGAGTCTTTCTGGTTGCTCCTGACTCGGCTGTGCTTAAGCTCTTTAAAGAACCTAGGTTTCCATCCATATGGAGAGAAAGCTAACTCATAACAAGTGTGAGTAGAGTTAGCTTTACTAACTAACTCTAAAGCACAGATAAATCTATTCTAATAAAATTTTATACCTTTATACCTCATATGATTCTGTGGATGTCTGCAAATTATCATAGACAACACCTGTCCTATATCCGAAAGACAAAGGAAAAAGGTCAACTTCAGTAGCTCCAATTACTAAAGCAAAAAGCAAAGGTAGCAATAATCTGTACTGCTACAATGTCTTCTGCCTGGGAAACCTCAGAATGTTGGATAAATATTCATCCTGCCTGACAGCAAGGCTGTGGGGCAGCGTCATTCCAGTCACTTCTAGGACCTTCTCAGGGACAAGAGTAACTGTCAGAGTGCTGGGTTCCGCTTTACTGTTGTTGATGGACTGTAACTCACTCTTCCTAACCAAACGTAACTTTTCATTTTTATCAAGAGTAAAAATGTTTGTTAAAATATCTGTCAACTTTTTAAAAACCTGGCAATTTCTTGGGCTGCCAGAAAAGGTATTTGTCCTCTCCATTTGGCACGGTCTTCCTGGTTTTGACTTCAGCTGACCCCAGAATTCTAGGTGGGCCACATGGGGCAAGGACTGGCATTCTCACCTTATATGAGGAATAGGAAAGGGTGTCCAGTGCAATGTGCTCTTTTCTTCCCTCGATCTTTGCATACAAGATAACATCGTTTTCATGAGACTCTCCAGGGTCACAAATTCCTCCTGCACCAAACAAAAATGTCATGTTGTTAGCAAAACTCTGCATCTAAAACAGCACATCCCGTGTTAAATTTCACAATAAGAAATAATTATGCTATGTAGATGTCATTTAAGAATAACCCTAAACAGCTGGGTGTGGTGGTGCACACCTGTAATCCCAGCACTTCAGAGGCTGAGGCAGATGACTATGAGTTTGAGGCTAGCTTGGGCTACGAAGCAAATTCAAGGCCAGCCTGAACTGCATAGGGAATCTCTGCCTGAAAAAGACAAAAAAATTATAATAATAATAATAACCCTAAACAAAGATAATCAAATCCAAGGAAATTATGAAGGTGACTCAGATGGACCATGCTAATGGTCAAAGATTTGATCTTGGTGAAGGCCAAAGTAACTTTTTGGATAATGAGATTACTCAAGTAATGGTCTACACTGAGGAGTAATTATAGCTTCCTATTTCAACTCATGTTAAAAACATGTGTTCTGCTTTTCCAATAAGCCATTATCATATTTGAGAGCTTTATGACCAAAGTTCAAGACCTTTTGATTATGGTTTTTAAAAAGCCTGGTGACTACTGCATCAGACTTCTGAAGTGTGTAATTCAAACTGCAGCAAATAGTATCTGTAGTATTTTAGCACATATATTTATATTTTAAATGCAGCTTATTTTACATTTTTATGGTTGGTACTTCATTTGGTTACTGGGAGATAGGTACAAAAGTTTATCCCTATCACTCTACAGGTGCACGAAATTATACAGCATCAGGACTGGAAGGTAATTCAGATTGTCCTTATAATGAAATTGAGTAACAAAGTGGGTAGTTGAAACACAAGATAAATTAATTAGCCATGGGTAGATGTTAGATTTTGAATTTTGATCTTCTATTCTTTTCACTATCAACATAGACTAATACCACCTAATTTTATGGAGCACTTACTACATGTCATGCATCAGGTAAAATTACAAAGAGATACCTTTTCTCAAATAACATTTTCATGCAAGTATTAATAAGTGCTCACTCTGCTAAGTGAAACTGAGTCTACACAAGGTTGTACAATGTGCCTATAGTCTGTATTTAATGTTATTCTCTTAGACTTTAAACCTATATTATCATACAATAAGAAGGTCCTGATGACAATGATTGTAAAACACTTAATTTGGCATGTTACATATGTTAAGCATATGCAAACTGGCATATAATAAATTCATTAATAAATCTGAACTGGGAGCAGAGAATCCAGATACAATGACAATGTAAATCTCATCCCAGTGGATGTTTACTGTTGAAGGTCAATAACTTGTACAGAAAAATCGTATGACCTTTGATATTCATGTCATATTTTGAACATTTCATTACACATATCAGCATATAAATATACCTAGTAAAGCCATCTTAAACATTGGTCTCTGGAGAAAAGATCCATGTACAAACAAAATTCCTTTTCTTGAAAAACAATTATTTATTATTATTACTATTGTTATTATTTTGTCTTTTTGAGACAGTGTCTTGCTATGCAGTTCAGGCTGGCCTTGAGCTCACTTTGTAGCCCAGGATGGTCTCAAATTTGCATCAATCCTCCTGCCTCAGCCTCATGAGTGCTGGGATTACAGGCATGCACCACCATGCTGGCCTTATTTATTTATTTAAATTTTTTTTTATTTTAAAGAGAAAAAAACAATAGAAAGATATAGAATTTCAAAACAAGATGACAGGAAATTAACAATAGTTATTGTACGTTGTTATCTTCAAATGATGAGTTGCTCATATTACCAGACATAGGCACCCAAAATTGATCAAACAATGTAAGCACCAACTGTTCCTTTCAATGAACTAATAGAAACTAACAGTACAATTATCTTGGCTATCTTGTGTGTGTGTGTGTGTGTGTGTGTGTGTGTGTGTAAAATAAATCAGACTTGCATGTGTAAACCTCATATTGTCTCCCTAAGATAAGAAACTGAAAGAATAAGTAAGATCCAAAAGGTACAATAGATACTGTGAACACGAAAGGAACTGCTCAAAAGGAAAGAACAACTGGGATGGGAGAAAGGAGAAAAGAAGGAAGAGAAAAAACAATTTTTTAATTGAGCACTGAGTACATATCAAAGAGGACTAAAAAGGTGCAAGATCACAGCTGGGCACTTCAGTGCAGTGCACCTGAAGACAGGGATCAGGCTATCAATTCTCTGTCATTTCATCAACTCACTGCCTGTACCCACTCTGCTCTCCTAAGCCTCCTCCCTGAACTGCTTCTGCTTTAAGAGAGAACAGACAGAAACACATGATGAAGACCTATCCATCCCTGAATGGCAGAAGAAAGCCTAGAAGAAGCCAAAACATGAATGTGAGGACAGACTTTGTCTAGAAGACCCCGCTGGGGCAATCGATCAATTCTGTGAAGTTTTGGTAACCGCAGCTCCTGTTGAAGAAGTGGATTCTTCTCTAACTTGGTAGCCTCTGACGCTCTGTGGAAAAAGGGACTCAGGCCCGTCTTGCACAGCGATGAAGGTAACAGGAAGATTTCAGTGAAAGCTAGATAAATAGGCAGCTTCAAAGTATTTTAAATACTGTTCTAAGTACCCTTAAGATACTTATTTATATCAAAAAAGTGATTTTTCTGAAGTTTTACTATTTGCAGGTCATTGGGCTAGAAAGGGAAATATATTCTGACCTCAGAAGGTTTGTAATTTAGCATGAAAAACAAGACCAGTATGCAGCTGTCCCTCATCTGTGGTTTTGCTTTCCATGGTTTGTTAGTCAACTATGGTAAAAAAAAATTAGTATTTCTCTTCACTCTTTTAAAAAAGAGATCACATTCATGTGACTTTCATTGCAATTCGTAATTGTTGTTATTAGCTATTGTTGTTAAGCTCTTACGCATTGATCACCCCTTTCCACAGATACATATTTTATATATACATATATACGTACATATATTAACAGTATATATGTAAATAGTATATATGAAGCAGGACTTAAATAGGAAAAGTTGAGGTTTGCTAACTTCACTCTCCCTATAGCTGTTGTTCTTTGTTCTAACACAGTAACTTTTGTCCCAGTAAGTAAAATTTCACAACTTCCTGTTCCCATAACACCCTGTTATACCCAAGCAGGGCCATCAAGACATGCTACAAAACTGTCAGAGTTTGACAAACTGCCTTTATTCTCCCTCTACTCACCCACGAGTTTCACACCTAAGATCAACCCCGTTGGTAACATGTATAAAACAGGAGCCCTTCCTTTGTTCAGTACTCAGCCCTTCCAACAGAAGTCGGCTGAGCCAGGCATACACCTAAATAAACAAATCTTCCCGAAGTTCCTGTGGTCTCTCCAGTCTCTTGAACTGTATAGGGTACAGTACTATCTGTGGTTTATGGCAACTACTGGAGATCTCTGAACATGTCCTCTCTTCACAGGAAGGACTACTTATTTGAAAGATTGATACTGTACTTCATTGTGCTATCATACAGTGAAGATTTAGAAAAAAGAGATACAAGTCTGAGGTAAAAGAGGTGGGCACATAGTACATGCTCAGTAAATATTTTTTGAGGAATAATAAATAACTGAATGAATGCTGTCTGTTTATTATTTCTGTCTTGCTCACTGCATTCTGATTTGAAAAGCAGTGTTGCAAACCAGTCTTCAGTTTATACTGAGTAAATGAATGTATGACTAAAGAAAATAAACTTTGACTGAAGTTTTAAAAGTTGGTTAGTTTTTCCAGAAATGATTGTTACAGAAATTATGAACCAAAGATAGAAGATATCACACACAGGGCTTGAAAGGGAGAGAGTGTGATCTCATCTAGATTAATAATCAGACACTGATTTTTTTCCTAAAGGGCAATATTTAGTGAGGGCCACTTAGAAACTATATTATCTTAAATCCCTTCCCATGTTGCTTTCTTTCTCATCAGGTACCACAGTAGTGAAGTCTTTTCTATAGGACTGGCCCTTTCCTCTGCTCTCTTCTCCTCTCCTCTCCTACCCTACCCTACCCTACCCTGCCCTACCCTAAAAAACACGTTCCCTGGATGTAGCAGTTTCCTCCAGGTCAGCAGTCTATTTCTTTATCTATTTTGATCAACTTCTTGAAGGAGGAATCCTATTTCAGAGCCAGATGTCCTTCATTTTTTAAACCCTGTGTACCTTGGAGTGCTAGGCATTTTCCACTGGGAATGCTCTCTCAGAGTCCTTAGCCTGTTAGCCCTTATCCTGGTTGACCTTTCCTTCTGTGTCACTCCCCACACTGCAGATCACTTTCCTGTCATCCCACCCTGAATCATTTCCGCCATCCTTCTGCAGGGTCAAAGGGCCTTCCTCCCACCTCTCGCGTATCCTTCCTTTCTCAGTCACCTTTGCCTATTCTTTGTCCTTCTAGCAACATCTAGATGAGGATTCTCCCTAAGAACTGTCACATCATAGGCCACCTTCTGCTCAGAACATCTGTATATGGATCATATTCAAATCTGATTCAAACACGGACTTGAAGTTCTACCTTCACATGACATTCCAGAAACCTCAGGCTTAATATATCTATATTACCAAAATCGTCTCCACGCTTGTCTCCTGTTTGCCATTTCATACTCGAGGAAATGCCTTCATCTTTCCAATCACCCAGAAGAGCAATCTGTGTCCTCTCCAGTGCCATAGCCGTAGCCATAGCGCCCAGTCAAGTGGGTGCCGACCTCAGTGTCCCATGTCTGCAGCAGTCCCATTTCTGTGCCCTCTGCTACTCTACCTCCACCACTGCCTTGGGTCTTTTGCTTCGAATGGTACCTCAGCCCCTAGGTTAGGGGGTCAGATAACATGTACTGCACAGAAGAGGTTGACACAAAAATTACTGTTTCTCTGAAAAAGCAAGTTTAACTGGGGTGTGTTTTCCTTTCTGATTCTTTCAGTCTTCCCTTCACACTCCTTCCAGAACTGTCTTTCTAAAACACAGGTGACACTAGAGAACTACCAGGAGCCCTCTGATGGCTCTACATTACTTAGAGTAAGTGGACAAAACTTCGCAGCGTGCGACTGAAGACGACCCGCCACTGTGACCCCAATTCTCTTCTCTAATGCCATCTTAGTTCCTCCATTTGGCTCTACTGGGAAAATCGCTCCGCACCAAACATAACATGTGAACTTTCATTTTTAATGCCTCCCTACCCTCGAATGGCCTAATTTGGAATTCTCCTCTCCCTTTAAATGTAAATCATGCCCAGCTTTCCAGGGCTTTGTCTAGTTTTATATCATGAATAGACAGATGAGTCTACTTATTAGGCCCTGTCTTGAGTGCTTTGCATGTATAACTCATTTGACCAGTAACTCTGATTTAGGGTGATTTAGGTTCACTCTCCCCAGGTGTATCCTCCATACATCTTGGCTCATGGCTTTATTTCAACAGATAGTTCTGACTTTTAATTGAACATTCTTTTATTTTGGGATAATGTACTTCTTTGTGCTCGTTCAAGTTAATTTTTCCTGCATAGCCAATGGTAGTTTAATTCATTAGTTAGTGATCTGTTTTGCTTGAGAAAGAATTAAATATGACAACATTTCATACATAAGGACTTATAAGTGATGATTTAATGTTATATGAACATGGTCAACTGGGTTGATTTACTATAAAAACACAAGTCAAATATATTGTGTCAGAAAACAGAAAAGGGAAAAAACCCTTAATTTCACTGGCATATAAAATTTTTTAGAGCTTTTTATCTTTAAATTTTTATAAATTCTTTTTTAAAATTTTCCAGGAACCATTTTAAATACAATAAGAGATAGTTAGAATATTAATTAGTTTAAGGAAACCAGTTTTGGGCCTTTACACACATAAACTATTTTGGGGTCAAGGTAAGAATCCCTGTACATGTGAAATTACATCATTTTAAATTTGTGACTTCTCTGTTCTGAACAGATTATTACTGGAAATGAGGCACATGCTGTCACATGGACAAGACGCACCAGAGAATGAGGCAGCCTTGAGGGTTACCACACAACCCGGTGCCGTGTGACTGTCAAACAGGAGACCTGTTTGTCCTGAGGGCCTGCCATTTGCAGTGTTTGTTTCCTGTTTTGCTTCCAGATGTTGCCTGTGCCTTTCCAGCCACCCAACAAAGAAGCCGTGTGACCCTGTGTACATTTCTGGAATATCAGTGAATAAATATGTCATTCTGGCTCTTGTCGATTAGCAGGATAAATTTGAGAGGTCACAAATTTCAACTTTCTCCTTCATGTTTGGGTATTTTTCCAAAACATATTTGAAGGAAAAAATATCTTAAGAGCACTTCCCTTTTATGTGTTTGCAAACAGAAGGTACAGAGTTCTACTAAAGTACAATAAAGTATTATAAGCCTGTTATTTTCTTATTTTTCCACAACAAAAATGTTAGGCAATGATGAGATGCTGATGAAAACGATGACTCAGCTTGAGCAAGGATTCTTTTCTCTTTTTTGTGAAGTTGCAGGGTATGAATAAAGATGTTGTTTTTCTCTCAGCCTCTCTCCCACTGTCTTTTCAGCTATGACCGTAGCGGGGGAGGTGGAAGAAAGGTATCTTGGCTTTTTTGTCTTCAGGCCTAGTCACCGCATGCCATGCCCTGCGCTCTCAAGATGGCGTCAGCATGGCTGACCTGAAGTAGAGGTGAGCACAAACGATTATACTTCCTCAGAAATAGGTACTGGCCTGGAATCGGCCCTAGGGTCAACAAAGTTTGTTCAGAAAGTACCTACCCAAAACAAAGTAGAACCGCAGGTTCCCAAAACCGGTAGTGTCCATGTATGGAGTGCATAATTTCCTCTCTCCGTCTTTGAGGAAGACCACTGATAAACCTGATTCTATTGTCCCACATTCTGTGCCAATGATCGCTCCCAAGATGTCCCATCTTTAAAAACAGGAGAATAAACAAGAGTTACCATATTATATCAAAGTTTTACAAGCATAACAGTTCATTTTGAATGAAGAACATTTATTAGTAATAAATGCTTCTCAAAGATGTGGTGCTACAGATCTTAGTGAATATAATTTAAACACATTCCATTCACATGTGTGGTTCTTCTGTAGAATGACAAGTTTAATCAGTACTATGTATAGCTTGTCTACTATATGACTAGAGCCACGGTCCAGAATGGGACAGTCTTTCTTCCTAAACTACTTACAGTTAAACTGGGAAATCAAATTTGCACTGTGGAAACAGTGAATCACAGCAAACAGGATCATAATATAAATATGAACTTATGTATAGTGTTTCACATATTAAGAGAGAATAAAAAGCCATCAGAGCTCACAAAAGTCTAGCAAGTTTTCAAAAGGAGATGGGATTTAAATTGAGTCTTGTTAAATAGATCTTTGGATGTGCAGAAGAGAATCAAAATAGCTAACTTCTAATTTTCTGTTTGGTGCTAACTCGTGTGCTAGATGTTTTTTCCAGGCATTTTACAGATTAAACTCATTTAACCCTCACAGGGACCGTATGAGATAGTAACTGTTTCTACCCTGATTTTAGATGAAGAAATTGACATACAGAGATGTTAAGGTCAATTAGGAAAGGATGGGGGTCTGTCTCCACAGCCTGTGCTCTCACTGAAGTCCTGTGAACAGAGCTGAGACCTGGGTACAACCCCCAAACTACTAACAGTGCAGGCAGGACACCGACAGATCTTGCTGGAAGGTGTGTGTTGGTGGAGTAGTAGAAAATAGATTTGCAAAGGACTGGAACCAACCCAGGGAAAGTATGCAAAGGGCAGTTCAGACTCCCTTCAGCGGACACTCAGGGTGCTACTTCTAAAATGCAAATATGATCAAATCTCTCCTCTGCTTAGGCTCTTTCTGGAGTTCGCCATTCCCATCTGGACAAATTTCAGACTCTTTAATGCACAAGAGAAGGTCCTTCCTTCTTGGCCCAGACAAGGAACACATTTCTGGTCTCACTTCTCTGGATGCTTCATGTATTTCCCTATCTTGTATCAAAGTTTTGGGCTGTATAATACGAATTTAAAGTTACTGAAACATTTTTGGTCATGCCTCTGCACATTTACTTACTGTCTACTAGACAAACTCAGAGCCATTCGCCATGGTGTCCTTTAAGTAGCATGCATGCTTCTGTACAGCTTTTCCTGGGCGTCCTCCCCCCTCCTCCCGTAGCCCACCACCCCATCTCACACCTCGACTCTTCCCTTGTGAGGCTGTTGCTTAGTGTGCATTGCTACTATGTCTTTACATACTGTTCTTTATGCCTGCTGTGTCAACAAAGACAGAAGTCTTATTTTTCTGTTTTTAAATACAGCCCAGTTCCCAATGCCCAGTAGAAGTTCAGTAACTCTTGTTGATGATGGAGACCTTACGGGGTTCCGGATCCAGACAGCGCATATAACCAAACCCAGTGCCCTGCTGGACCCCACCTTCACTCGCCTCTGCTTTCCCTGGCCTCCTCCTTGCCCTTCCCTGCAAGACAACTCACACTCTTGGTACAGAGGAAGAAAGCAGTCCCCATTGCCCCCAGCTATAGGTCTGAACTCTCTGCCACCCTGGGATTGGTGGTCAGATTTCAGTCAGTGCCCCCTGTATCTAGCCTGAGGGCCTGGTGCTGCTGAGGCTGCCTATCTTTGATTTCATGGCGCCTTCCATCTTAAAGTCCTAGCTGAGAGTTAGATTCTTCTGCCCCGTGGACCTTTACTAAACTGTCTGCCCATCTAGACTCAACCCCTGGCCTGACCACCTAGGCTATGGCTTCTCCATCCCTCTTAGCCCTGAGCATATAGTCTGAATATCCAAAAGAATCAGAGACATCTTCAGGTTTAGATCTCTTTTCATGAGTCACAGGCTTCAGTGAGTGGTCCTATTTAGGGTCTTCACCTTGCTGACCACAAGTGCCTCTCCTCTTCACACATACTGCTTCTTCTTGCCCTGCAGACTGATGTGACTCTTCTGTCTCCCCGGCCCCCCAAGCCTCACCCACAGTCAGGGCACATACACTGAAGAGGACTTTGAGACTACTGAAATGGGAGGAGTTTCACTGAAATGCGATTCATTTTTGGCTACACAGAAGTCAGAGGTTTTTTTTTTTAATAGGCACAAACTTTCAATAGGCAATTAGGTCATTTCCATTTTTCTTTTGCTGTTCCTAGCAAAGCTTTGCTAAAGGTTCTTATGTTAGTTTTTGCATACAAATGAGGGCTTTCCCTAGCATTTCTCTATTGGTGTTTGTGAGAGAAATGAGACCTAATGCCCTAAGGCACCTATTGCATCAGTGAGTTATTTTTTACTCTTTTTCATTTACAGGGGTACCAGCTATGTTCACCTTATGAAACTAAGAAATCAGTCAGTCCAGTGATTTTCTGTGTGCCAGAGTTCTTGCAAGAATCTACACTGAGCTTGGGTGCATATCTAGAAGTTTGACTAATTCTATTTTCAAAGACAGATTATGCAGGGAAACAATATTTAGGAACCCCAAATGAATAGTATGCTACTACAATACCACAACACGCGTGGCAACAGATATGGATGGAGGTATGTGACTTATTCAAAAATGCAATATGTAGCGTTATGTGTATAATTTTATAATTGTGATGCTTTATTTTATGATATAAGCTTAATATTTCAAATTTGAAAGTAATATTTTAAATTTTAAAATACTTTAAAATGTTCTTTCTCCTTTGTATTTATTTCCAGTTATAGTTAATTGGGTCTTTGTTATTCATACAACTAACTTGTCTGTCCAGGGAGGGAACTAGGACACACAAAGGTAAGTAAATTGCCTGCCTGAGGCCAGCTGCCTGTGTAGCTCAAAGATCGCGATGTCTTGTTTCCCAGTTCGCTGTCACCTCAACAGTATAGATGCAAAGAGAGCGCTATGCTGGGATGATAGAACCTCAGTTATAAAAGATTTGGCACTGAAGTCTTAGGTATTGATTTTTGTGCATTTCAATAGACTGTAGTAATCATTTAAAGAACACAGAGGACAACTTCTAAAAACAGCTCTTGACGGAACTGGCTCACTTGCAAACGACCCAGGAGCCCCCTTGATGCGCACATGAGAACTTCTCACTGTTCAGTGGTCTTTGGCTTGCCCCATTTATCCCAATTAAACCACTCAGCCGACTGATCCACAAAGAGAGTTCAGGTGATAAATGGCGCAGAGGAGGGCTGCTCTCCGTAGATGTCTGCGAGTACTTTTAAAATGAAAAATCGGATTGAAGAAGAGGGAACTGCCATAGACTAGTGGAATACTCCATTCAAGTGAGAAATGAGATTAGTGGCTTCTCTCTCTGATTTGTCATAAATAACGTTTCTAATCTGATCTAAATGAGTCACGTTTACGATCTCTGCCACAGACAGAGCCTCGTGAGAAGATATTTAGACCGGTATGCATTTTTAGCCTTTATTTTGAAGTTCAACATTTCAATTTTACTTTCAATTAGTCTTTATTTCTTCTACAAAGACTCCTAGAAGATACAAAATATTGAAGTTAGTTTCTTTAGAAACCCAAATATTTATAATTAAGAAGAATGGAAAGTTTATTTTTTATTTATTTATTTTTTTCGGTACTGGGGATCGAACTCAGGACCCTGCGCTTGCTAGGCAAGCACTTATTCCACTGAGCTATATCCCCAGTCCCATGAATGGAAAGTTTAAAGAGAAAGAAGCAGAGAGAAATTTGCTTTTCTAAATTTTTCAAATCATATCTTTTGTAAAAGTCTCATTTCTTTGGGTAAATTACCCTGCATTTATTAAAAATTCAGTAGGAACTTGCTATAACACAAACTCATTCTTTCATGAATTCATATACACACCGGCTCAGGCATGTTTGGAGGTAAAATATCCTTAAGTGAACCCTTAAATAAAGCTGTGGGAAGAGCACTGTCAGCTCCTTCAGCGAGAGTCGCCTTCCTGGACCTCAAAGTACTGAGTTGAATAGTCACAAAGCTGTAATCACTTTTCAGGTAAAAATTATACAGTCCCTAGCCAGGTGTGGTGATGAATGCCTACAATTTCCACATTCTGGAAGGCTAAGGGAGGAGGATTTTAAGTTTGAGTACAGACTGGCTCATTTAGTGATTTAGGGAGACCCTGCATCAAAATAAAAATTTTGAAGAAAGGGTGAAGTTCATTGTGAAAGCGCTGGGCTCAATCCCTAATACCACAAAAAACAAAACAAAACACAAACACAGAACAGAACAACAAACCCCCCTGCCTTAACATAATATGAAATTACAATGTAACCAAGTCTTTAAGACCAGCAGTGATTATTTGTGGAGCTCTGTAGTTTCAGCAATATCTTGGATGGTAATACAATTTTTCTCAAAAAGAGCATTGCTTCTGTGTAGTTTAAATACTGTTTTCTCCAAGGAAATGCAGTTTGCAGTTGAAGGAATGTCCGCCTAAGGGGGTGAACACTCTACAGCATAAAAATGTATTTGTTCTTTTATGCCTAATTATAAAATAAAAATTCCATCTTATTTATTATAAATACTTTGGTATCTATTATTTATTACAAATAGAGTGAAATAGTATTGGAGCACAAAAGAAGTTTTTTAATCAATAAAATGCCTTAAGGAAACCTTGCTTTTAGATACAGCAAGGTCACAATAATATTTAATTTATATCTTTAAAATATGACTGTTTTTGTATCATAAAAAAGCAGCATTTTACTAAGTAAAAATAATCTGAAAAAGTTTCTTGGGGGGAAAGCTGATGGCCCTGCCAGTTATTCTGGAGTGCTTTGTGAAGTGGAGTAATTGTGCTTTAAGAAGCTCATACTTTTAATACTTTTAAGACTGATATAGTCTTTGAAGGGCCATTTGGTAATGACCATCAAAACTGAAACTATACACACACATACATATGTACAGAACACCACGTTAGCTTTCAGACTCTGTAACAAAATGCTTGAGATAAATAATTTAAAGGAGGAAAATTTATTTTACCTTATATACCTTTAGTTCCTGGCCACTTGGGCCCATGGCTTCGGGCCTGTGCTGAGGCAGAATAGAACCATGGGAAGCTCATGGTAGAGCAAACGGACTCATTTCATGTGAAACTCTGAAGGTGCAACAGAACTGAACAGTTAGGACTTTAAACTTCAGCTCTTCGTCCAGCTTTCCCACACTGAAAGTGCCAACTCCCAATCTCAGACTTTCAAACACTTTTCTGAGCCAGAGGTGGGCTGTATTTGCATATGTGTGTTTTTTCTGGCCTTTGTGCTACCTGACAGTCCATGCTCAAGGGCTGTGTGTTAGAGGAGGGTGGACTAGCTGCCTTCTCAGTTTGGTCAAATTGTGAATAAATATATTTTCTCATTTTCTGGGGGTTTTCTTCTGCTTTTGATGGAGGATGGGCAAATACATCCAGATATGAGGTAGGGCCTCATATCCAGGCCTCTAGCCTGGGTCCTAATCATAATGGCACCTTGGAGGAAAAGAGAGAGAAGAGGTAGGGCCAGGGTCCCACAATCTGCTTCCAGGGCACATGCCCAGTGACCTCAGCACACTCCCCAGGCCCCATCCCCTACAGACTCCCCCACCTCCCAACATCGCCAGAGCTGGTGACCAAGCACATGGCACATGGCCATTAGGGGACATTTCACATCAGAACCATAACATGCACATGCATATCTGAACCTCTCATTTTCTTCTTATCTTTTGGAAGTTTATCTTTCAGAAATACTTTAAAAAATATATGAATGTTTATTATTATAATGGTTTTTGTCTATCATGAGGGCTTCTGTTAGATAAACTGGTGTTATGGTTTGTATCTGCGTGTCCTCCCAAATCCTCATGCAGTCATGGGGTGGGCTTCTAGATATCTGATTGATCCATAGTCCAGGGCTGGGATTATGGGTGTGAGTGCCACACCCGCCCTAGGGCAGATAGTTTGCTTATGTAAGGGAGAGGAAGAGGCTACTTGCCGCCACTCCCCCCCTTTTGCTCTTGTTGCTTTACTGTTTTCTGCCACTATGAACTGTTGCCCTCTGCCCTGTGTCACTCTGCCTTGGAGCCAGCCGAGTATGGACTGAAACCTCCACAAACTGTGAGCTAAATAAACCTTTCCTTCCTTAATTCTGGGTGTCGGGTATTTTGTCTCAGCAATGAGAGAAAAGTAACCAAGACAACTGGTGTATTCTCTTTTTTGAAATAGTGAGGATTTGCATTTACTGAAAAGAAGAGAGATTCATAATATGTTGTTGAGTTTTTCAAAGTTCAGGTAAAAGTACAAAAAAGTGGTTCTAGTGGGGTTTTCTTGTGTAGTATAATAGAAATGTTTCTGAATGAATATATGGCTGTTTTCACAGTGAGGAAGGGGAATTAGCATGAGGGCACTTTTGACTTTTACTTTACAGATCTTCTTTGCAATAAACAAATAATTTCCACGAGGGGGAAAAAAATCAAGAAAAGATAAAGAGAAGATATTTAGTTTACATGTATTATAATTCAGAATGAAAATTTAAATGATCTCATAAACTTGGTGAAAATATTAAGAACATAAACATAGGAAATAAAGGTATAATATTTTAATCATATTTTTTCCTCTAATGTTGGTATAAAGATCACTAAATGTAATGGAACATTTCATATTATATATGAAAGTTCATTTTGCTATAGTCTCCAGGTTAAATTAAACTATCTCAAGATGACAACTTTGGGTATGAACTAAGATACAGAATAAAGCTTTGCTATAAAACACTCTACTTGTATTTACCAAATTAGTAAGTTTTTAAAAATCTTACATCAATTCTGTCAGGTGAAAAAGTTCATTACATTCATAAGGGCTCTATTCGAGATATATTCTCTGATACGTAATAAGGGATGTACCACAGGTAAAAGCTCTTCCACATTCATTTATATTCATGAGGTTTATCTCTAGTAAGAGTCCTCTGAAGTCCAGCAAGGTGAGCATTTTGCTGACGGCTTCTCCACTTTCACTGCATTTAAAGGTTTTCTCTCCACCATGACAGCTTAGATGGAGGCAAAGGATGAGCTCCATCTGAAGGCTTCCCAGCATGCACCACACTGCAAACATTCTCTTCTTCCATTCTGTTTCACTCAAATTCAATTTTGCTTTACGCTTTTACTACATGCATCATGCTTATTTACACTCTAGTTGGAATAACACAATGAATACGGGCTTCAGAATGGCTAGAAAACACAGTTTTCTAACAAGTATGACAATAATGCAACCTAGATTGGATATTGTTTAGAAAAAACAATGTATTAGCCTATAACATTACAGTCTCAATAAATGAGACTTTCCCTTTCCTCTTTCTCTAAAAGATAGTGCTATTTTTGTTTTAAAATATGTCATAAGGGCAATTCAAGTAAATTTTTAAATTATAGTGATTGTTTTTTCTATGTTGGAATTAGCAGAGTATCAATCCTTGATGACATCGCAGTGCAGCAGGAAAAACATTATTGCTAAAACAATCATTAATTAGGGACATACTTAGCTGAAAGAAAACTGTTTGCACTGTGGGGGTTCTGCACTGATAGAATTCTTTATGTGGGAGTTCCAGAAGTATTTCAGCATATCGAGCTTATTTATATTTACTCATTCATCTACTTTTGTTATTTAAAATATTACTATTTTTATTTTATACACAGTAAAGCAATTTTCTTTTGAAAAGAAGGCAATACGCAAAGTTGGGTCAAAGGAAACTAGAACAAGAGACGGAACATGTCTTTTCGCAGCTTGTAACGAGTTTATGGTGATATATTTGAGCACCTTGTATGGTGTTTAGACACCTGGTTTTCACTTTAACTAATGGCCTTTTCTTGATGACATTTTACTTGTTTTTAGAGGAATAATTTAGGTTTCACTGGCCTACTTAACTTCGTGCTTTCTTTATATCGTATTAACTAATCTGACTATAATTGTCCTTTGAGAGCCATTTGGATCCCATCACATTAGTCATAGTAGTTATGGTTGGAAAAACAGTGAATTGTCAACTTGTGTGATTGCTTATTAGGTGTGAAGTTTTGTGCAAAATGCTCAGCATGATGTACAGACTATTTCCTTTTTTCCTTTTATGCTTAAACTTGAATTCTACTCTATATAATTTTACAATGCCACAGTCCTTCTTTTGTTTCCTGTGCCTGACATACTGGTTTCTCTTTCACTATCAACTTCTGCATTATTTAAGTTTGAATGTCTCATAAAGGAAAAATATACAGTGGACTGAAAAAAGCTACTGTGCGAGTCTCTTTCAATAAATGAATACAACTTCCTGAAAACTTTTACTTTGCTGGTACGTTTGAATTGGCTGCTGACAAACTGATTCATTTTCTACTTACCCTGAATTTTATTGCTTACTTCTTTTACTCTCCTAACCGGTCTTCTTTGTTCCCGATGAAGTTATACAGCCTATACCTGGCTTATCTAGGTTTTCAAACTACACATTTCTATATACACTCACAGCTTTTTGTTAACGTAAAGAGTTAAGAAAGACCTTTAGCTTCACTCTCATCAAGTTAAGAACTCTGGCAGCATTTTAGTCCCTGATTCTCTTTCATCTACCCTCGGCAGTCCCACACTGAGGTCTCTGGAGTTTAAATTTTAAATTCTCATCAAACATTTTAAATAATCGATACTTATTTGAACTAAACTGCAAATTTTACTTTTTACTTGCTCATTCCTCTCCCCTGAATCTCTAGTATTCCTCTTGGATTAATTAATTTCCAGGAACACATCTTCCAGAAATTATTTCAGAAAGGGTTCAGAGCAATAAACTTTCTAACATTTGTGTGTCTGAAAAGGTTTTTTAAATTTTTTCCTAACACTTGATGATATTTGGTAAAAGAAAGAATTTTACATTCCAAATAATTATCTCTCAGAACTTTCAGATAACTCCTTTCTTAGAAGACAGGTTTAATGCTAGCAAGAAAAGTACAGTAAGTCTCGCTTAGAAGTGTCTAGAATTTGCTCTTTTATTAGTGATCTGAAGTTTCTCAGCACTGGTTTATGACAAGGTATTTTTTCCATTTATCATGCTAAACATGTTTTTATCACAGAACCTAGGTCTTTTCTTTACTCTTTTTCTTAATCTTGTGAACTTTAAAAAATTTTTATTTGAATGTCTCATTTTATATAATCCTTCTACCTTCTGAAATTCCTACTTTTAATGTTAGAGAGACCACTCTTCTCCCCACTTAACATCTGCTTTTCCTATATCCAGTGATATCAGAGCTCAAGAGTCAAATTTCTAGCTTACCACTTTGCTCTTCAGAAATGATATTTAGTGACAAGGAACCCAATAAACTTGTTACAATCATTACATATTGCCATTTCTTGCATCTCTAATTGCTTTTGGCCTTATGAATTCTCTTCTAATTTTGCAAACACAGTATACTTTCTTAGTCTTCTGAGGATATCAGTTAATGTAAACTTACATAGTTTACATTTTTCATTGGTTCCATTTACTCAACTCTTAGTTCTCTCGTTGGATGTTTTCTTTGAAATGAAGTTGATTTTTCTCAAAGTTGGTGATCTGAGGTCATTTGTTTAAATTTGTATCTGTGATTCTGGGTTTTGATGTAAAAATCCCCACTGATTGTGGGCAAACTTGTCTTCCTTGAGGAGAGCAGGGACAGCGCTCTAACCTCTAATGTCTACCGGAGAGCCTGTCACCCCCTGTGCTGGCTGTGGTGAGTGGGTTGTCTGCTGAGCAGCCCCTCCAACAGTCACCCCAGGGTCCCCCAATTCCTGTGTCCAGCATCCAGGGCCCACAGCAATACTGGGGGGCCATTTATAGGTCTCTCCCAGCATATATTTTAGATTAGGCTTCCCTCCTTCCATTCTCTGACATTTCTGGCCCAACTGAGGAGCGTTTTCTTGTTTTACAGCATCATTATAGACTCATTTTCTGTCAATTCCACGGATTTGGGCAGCCTGGGGAGTCCAGTCCAGTGCTTGCTGTCTTGATTTAATCTTTTAATTGGCATTCCATTTGTGGAGTTTCTCTGTAGCATGAACATTCCAGTGAAAGTAAAAAGTTTCTTTTGAAAAAAATTGTCAAAATGTGGGAGGGAAGGCCAGTGTAAGAATTTCCTCTTACTGCCATGTATTGTCCCACAAAGCCCCTCCACCCAAAGGCAGTCTCTGAGAGGTGAGATACGGTAGTTGCTAATTGAGTGATGTGTTAGGAAGGTTAAGCCAAAGTTCAGAAAGACTCCCATAAATTATCAGTGTATGTATTAAAGCTTCTCCTTGCTGAGGTCACACATGTGTCTGCTGTAGGAAAAAGAAAAGGGAAAAAAACCCTCTCAAACTCCTACTCAAAAAGTAATAAAGCTACCAGTGTGGGGTTTGGGAGAGCACAGAGGTGTTGAAATAGTTTCATTCAAGGGCTGGAGACACAGATGATAACTGGGAAGGTGGTTTCCAAAACACTACTACTATTACTCCTAATATAAGGACAGTGGCTTTCCTTCCTTGCTGTTCATATTAAGTATTCTGAAACCATTATTTGAATAGCATATTTTTCACTTATAATTTTTCTTTTGGTGTTGAGGATTGAACCATGGCCTCTTCCCTGGGCGATATCCTCAACCCTTTAAAAATTCTTTATTTTGAGATAGGGACTCACTCAATCGCTAAGCTGTCCAGACTAGGCTTGAGTATGTGATCCTCCTGCCTCAGCCTCCCAGAGTGCTGGGATTATAGCCATGTACCACTACCTCTCTCATGATTCTCATGGAAGGAGAATACAGTTAAAAATATGAAAGTATTATACTACTTTAATAATAAAAAAAATTTGTAAAAAGCTGACCTCAGAGCTCCAGAATTCAAATCAACTGGTTACTCTTGAACACATGGGAGACTTCCCAGCTATGTTTGCTGTCTATTTGAGCAGGTGAGCTTATCCTAGTAGCTTTTTCTGGTGGATGCAGTGGTTGAAGGGGAGAATGAGAGAAATATACAATAGGCACCAGAGAAGCAGGACACACCAAGCATTTCATCACCAAAGCGGTAATCTGTTTTTTCTATGTCACCTCTTACCCTAGGGAAAAAAGATTCACAGTGACTCGATTTTACAAAAGGATTTTTCCCCTGAAACTGTGATTTTTTAAAAAATTTTTTATTTTTTGGTAGAACCAGGGACTGAACTCAGGACCTTGTGCTTGCCAAGGAGGTGCTTATTCCACTGAGCTATATCCCTAGCTGGAACTGTGATTTAAAATCACAACATCACCATGTTTTGCTACCAGTGAAGCAACATTTGGTTGTGAGCGGGGAAGTCACTTCTGCTCTCTGATGCAAAGGCTTAAACTGCCATCTCTATTGTTCCGTAACATAAGTGGCAGGCAGCCCTGAGACTGGGCCTCTCGAAGAGATAGCACGTGCAGTCACAGTCCCTCCTGCCTTTGGGTGGAGGGGTTTTGTGGGACAACGCATGGCAGTAAAATGAAATTTTTACCCTGGCCTTCCTTCCCACATTTTGACTACTCATGCATCTTTTTCAAAAGAAGCTTTTTTTTTTACTTTCACCAGAATGTTCACCCTACAGAGAAGCTCCACAAATGGAACGCCAATTAAAAGATTAAACCAAGACAGCAACCTCCAGTCTTCCCAAGCCGCCCAAATCCGTGGAAATGACAGAAAATGAGTCTATAATGATGCTAAAACAGGAAAACGCTCCTCAGTTGGGCCAGAAATGTCCAAGAATGGAAGGAGGGAAGCCTAATCTAAAACACATGTTGGAAGAGACCTATAAGTGGCCCCCCAGTATTGCTGCAGGCTGTGGATGCTGGTCGTGTGGCCTCACATCCTAGGAGCAAAGCCACAGATAAACCTAAGGTGCGGTTGTTGCAAAAAAATGAAGCTGCTTTTAGAATGTAGTAGAATCACCTGGACTGTGGAGAGAGCGGCACAGCCGCCTCTGCCAAGCACACTATCATGTGTTATTAGGAGCGGGGACTCTGGCAGCGCCAGAGCGGAGAGCAGCAGCTTCTCCACTGTGACAGCCTGGTAAACCTTCAGTTCTGAGAGCCGGCCGAGGAGCGGAGGGAGCCACCTGCATGCCGGGTGGAAGAACTCTCCTCTGCTGTCCCCTGTGCTATGTTCAGGCGGAAAATTTGCAGCTCCTTATCTATTTGTTTTGGGGGATGATGGATTTGGCCATAACCAAAACTTCCCCCACGTCATTAGTGCCCCGGGAAGATGAATGTCTCGTCTGTAATAGGAATACACACACATTCCTGCCGGCTTTGTCTCTCGACTACTGCATTAATTTTCTAAAATATGTTTGTCTTCTTTTAATATCAAGTGAATACCATTCTAAGCTTAATTCATAACGATGTTTTCTGTGCTTTTGTATCAAGTTTCCATAGATGCTATTAACAGAGAGCTGGATGGACTATGTGTCTTTCTATGAAAGCATTTCTTTTGTTCTTTAATGGATAGATCTTGACGGGACAAACTAAAAAGGAGGGCACGTTCTGGGAGAGGGAACAGACATCTACGAAGACTATAGGCAAAATAACTTTTATCTCTCCCCAAAAGAGTTAAGAGTAGCACAATGGGGCGTAGCTCAGTGGTACAATGTATGTTTAGAAAGCCAAGCATGATGATGCACAACTGCACTCCCATCACCTTAGGAGGCTGAACAGGAGGATCCCAAGTTCAACCTCAGCATGGGCGACTTAGTGAGTCCCTGTCTCAAAAGCACAAAAAATAGAAAGGACTAGGAAAGTAGAATGGTATCCTGGGATTAAACTGTTTTTTCACGTCTGCTCTGTGACATGAAAGATAGTAACACAGGGGTCCCCCATGGATAGGTTGAGTCTTCCCTGACATACGGGCAGTATGAGCCTGGGGAGAGGAAGGAGTCTGGGCTAGTGAGTGTCTCGCGCTGGAACACTGGGCCTCAGGGAATGGGCTGGTCTTCGGTGTCAGGGTTAGAAGGAAACAACCGACCTGCTGCGGACAGATTTGCTTTTCCCAGAAGATAAGACACAGAAGCCCCGGTGCACCGTCCTAGCTCTGCTCTGTGAGGAGAGGGCAGTGAGCCTTCGTGTAGCCCAGGGTTACCTAAGGGAGCAGCCTTGCCCTGGGCCCCAGAGGCCAAGAGGAGCAGAGGTTGCTGGGCAACTGCACTGAACATGGAGCTTCAGGGTGACAGGAACCTTGGAGAAGAAGAGTGATGTGGACTGAAGGGCTGAGCACTGGTTCTGGGCCCAGAGGACAACGGTTGGTCCTAATACGGTGCCAGTGTCCCATGGGGCTAACCCCGACCTGTGCCAAAGGCTGGACCAGAGAGAGTCCCCCAAGGCCCTGGGGGTAGGGGTAGGGCTGCCTGCCTCAGCTACAATGGCAGCAGGAAGACTCCTACATGGCGGCCATGGGACCCAGAACTCTCGGGCACACAGCACGAACAGCGAGAAAACTGTAGCCACAGAGCCATCCTCACTGTTCCAAGGCTCCTCGACTTCGTCTCAGCCCCAAATCCCTCCTTTGTAAATCTCTCAAAGATAAATTTGATCCCTTAAAGTTTTTATGGATCAAAGACACATTCCAATGAAAATCAAGCAGCAGCATCTATAAATCTCAGACCCCAGGAAGACAACTGAAAATCTCAATGTAACAGTAGTAGAAAGATTTTGTATTCTATAAACATTGAAAAAAATCCTGTTCGCCCAGCAAAAACCGAACAAATTAAGATGAGACATAAATGATCCAGGGGAAATGAAGGGTATTTGTAAGCACAGGTTTTTGATAAGCATAAAATATTTGATTACCTGATAAAGAACCTTTGGGATAAGTGTACTCCTTTTGTCTCGTCTATGATAAGAATCACCAGCGTGGATGTAAGTGTTTCTTTGCTACTTTGACAATAGGGATTTAAAATATGCCCAGGGGAACAAATGTAAGCACTATACACAGCATGGGTGATAACAATTACTTACCCTGTCGGCTGGCTCTCAAATTCTTCTGACCACTGCTCTTGAATATCCTCCGTAGAAAGATCTACATCCCGGGTGGTAGCAAAATTGAACTCGCTGCCTTCATTTCCATGGAAATAAATGGAGTTCCCATCTGACTGACAGCTATGCTGCAGGTGAAAAGAGAGCACGGGGTGGCTGTTGGATGGGTACAGCTCTATGTGTCTTACTCACGTATGATTTGAGATGTTAGGAAAGTCATTATATTATTCCCTCCACGATGGACTCTCAACTCAAAAGGGCTTGGTGCCTCTTTTTTTGGTCTTGTTTAATTCAATTACAATCTCAGTCTAACTCATAAAGTTACCGCAAAAAAATGAGTCGAGAGGGCATTTGAGCTTTGCCACCTCAGCCTTCAGTTATGAAACAAGAATATTTTAATTGGAATGATTTCCCATCTTGACCATAGCCCTTGTTGTGGAAATGAAGTCTGATCATGACTTGCTGTATATTTTAAATTCTGTCGTTATGGGCTAAATCACACCGACCTTTTCAATATTCCATATATTTCTAACTTGCCATTCAAATCTTTCACAATTTGTCTGTAAATGGAATATGAGTAGAATAGCCAGATAATCAAAACATGGAATACAAAAAAGGTAAAGGTAATCCCAGACATGATCAGATATACTCAGAGAGCTTTGCAGGAAGTTTCTGATCAGACCTGAGCAGTGCACGATGGTCCCAATGAAGAGGTGAGAAGTCACAGGCTTTGCCAGTTGCCAAAACTAACACTTGCAGAAAGGAATTAAAAAAAAGGAATTTCTTGTGATTCCTTTTTTTAACCTTTTTTTTCTTTTTTTAGCTTAAAGTGAATAGTCAAAGGCAAAATCAAACTCTGGAGTTGCAAAACTGAATATGTACTTCTCAAAATTATAAGCTTACGGTAAGTACAAGTTTGGTCACATATAGGGAGCTGCTAATATATGAAGCCCAAATGTTTTCAGTTTTTTACACTCTGAAAGTGAAATAGAAATGAAGAAAAACAATTGGATCAGAATATATTAGGCCAACAACTCAGAGTTCTGAAGGGCAAGGACTGTGTCCCTTTTGCTCCTTACTGTATCCTGGGTCTTAGCACAACACTGGCCTACAGTGGGCATTCAGAAATATTTGTTGAATACTTTAATAACTGAATTAATGGCATGGCTTTGCTTTTCTTTGATGGAGAAATTCTTTTACATTAGGGAGGTGTTTGTGATATAATAATACATAACCTTGGGTTTCAAAAATCCCAGTCTAGTTGAATTATATCAAAGAGAGGCCCTGTGCTAGGCAGCATATTGCCATGTGGCTAGTGAGTGAGAGAAGGTAGGAATCCTCACATTTAGGGCTGCTGTAGATAAACGGCTTCACGCAGTCTTCAGTTGGTTTTAGAAAGGAGAAATAAAACTCCAAGTTGGAAGACAAGTATGAACGAATTACAAACGTGATAAACAGGTGTGACTTGAGGACTAGACGGGGGCCTCATTATAAAAGATCTTCTGTGGTAGTCTTGGGAATCTCCATGCTATTTTTTTGGCTGCAGTGTGTTAAACCAATGGTGAGATGGATACAAAGAGATGTTGTATGACCATTAAACTGGTCACAGCTGGTACAAACAACTTGGTTGAGATGAGACTTGCTGCCATACTGGAAGAGTAAGTATACTTTCCAGAAGACCAAGAGGGTAGGAGCATATGATCTTAAAGGACTCATTTCATAGCACGAAGACAAACGCACACCCTCTGGGCCCATCATCAATTTAGATAATATTGTAGGGTATGGCCTGAACCTACCACGGAGAATCTTCTTCAAGTGCAGTGAGTATTTGTGGATTCCTCACCCAGATACAGTGATCAGAAGCTGGCATTTAGTTTATTTAACAGTAAATAGAAATTATCAAGTAATGAGAAATCTAGGGATGCTCCTTTACTACACATATTGTAAAGACAATCAATGCTAGTTAGAATGCAAAGTGTACTTTCCTAATAAAAAACTCCAGTGAGTTCTAAATAATGGTCTTCACTGTTATCTCCCCAGTCTGGAATCCTGATCAACTGTGGCCAGAATTAATGGAAAGATGCAGAGATCAATACAAAAGTCAATATTCAAGGAAATGGTACACATGAAAAATCTATTCCTGTGAAGGAAATAATTTATAATTTCAATAATATATTTGTATGATAAAAAGAATGACTCACTTAACATGAAACTTTGGCCATTTTTGAGCAAATATCAATTCAATTATTTCAATTTTGGCTTCATTTAACATAGAATTGTTTGTTAATATCTGAATACTGTTAATATATAATTTTTGCCAACCTCCTGAGTTTTATACTATTAATGTACTTGATGTACCTTTTAAACTTAATTGAGGTAGAAAATTTATGAAAAAGTAAAATCCTTAAAAAACTAGGTGGCACACAGTTAAATTAGTTTCACAAAATGAATTAGTCTAATCAAAAAGCGAAAGTGTATTTTAAAGGACCTTTTTGTTAGTTAATTTGCTGTTCACATTTGGTAGTTGCAATAGCGCAACTACTGAAAATTAGTTATTAAATATTCATTTTTGCCACTACAACTACAGTAGTGTCAGCTTATGAAATTCAAATAATATTGACCACAGCAAGTATGAAGAAAGAAACCTGGAAAAAACCTCCTTTCAAATAAATCTGAACCAATTTTCATATCAGTAGGACCTAAAAACTTGTCTTTGACAAGTTTCTATGAAGGTAGAATGGTATAGTTTTGGATATGGTTTTAAAGTCACTATAGGGCTATTTTTAACCAATTTACAGCAAATGAACAACAGTCAATACTAGAGCTATATTTGAATAAGTAGGGCAGTTTTTAATAAGTGAGTTTGGGTCTTTGCCCTGAAAACTCCTAACCCTGTCTGTCAAGTTTCGCTTTGGTCTTCCTCTCAAAGGAGTCCAGCACCCTGTCCATGTGGAGGAGGGAGAAGTACTGCTCTAAGAATGATCTCCTCTTTGTAGTCTTTTAGTAAGTGACATTTATCAAAAGAAGCCTTATGACACCCTAAGCCACCAGCCACAGCTCAGCAGGCAGTAGCTCCATCTTCCCCTCTAATCAAGACGAGGCTGTCATTTTCTAGGCAGCAGAATCTGGAGATGCACAGAATATATACAGCTTGCTGTGCTCTGCACCATGTAGAGATCAGGATGATTTCCGTCTCTATTCTGACCAGAACCCAGTGTTTCCAAGGTTGGCAGTGAGAGCAAGATGCCTCCCGAAAATTAAATGAACAGGTAGGGTACTATCAGGCTGTAAGAAATGGTTCAGTCTGCCACGCTGGTGAATTCCTGAGCTACATGATAGCAATGGGCCTATGGAGCCTCCTCTCTGTCTAACAGTTGGTTATACCTGGGCTCTGTAGAAGGAGTTCCAGACAGACCAGAGGGCCAGCATTGGATTCTCAATCTGTGGATCCCTAAGTTAATTTCAAAGCAAATTAGAGCTTCATGTTAACATTCATGTATCTCAGGGGCTCAATTTGTCTTGGAATTGGGTTGATTTCCTAGGTATTCTCCAAATTATGAATTGATAGCTGCATGTATTTGGGTTGAGATCATTTCAGCTTTCACATGTTTCTTTCTGTATCTCTCTGCCTGTGCCTGGGAAGCCAGGGGCTGCTTGGCGAAGGGTAGCTTGAACTTTCTCCTAGAATCTAAATCAATTAATTCAGCATGACAGGAATCAAGGAAAGTACTGAGGAAAGCAACAACTGAGATGACACAGAATAACTTGGGCTGGGGATAGAGCTCAGTGGAATAAGCACCTGCCAGGTTCTGAGTTTGATCCCCAGTACCACCACCAAAAAAAAAAAAAAAAAAAAAGAATAACTCAGTTACTGTACATTCTGAAGGAACTGGGGACTGGAATCGGAAGGCATATACTTTCTGTGCTCGATGGCTAAAGGAGGTTTGCACAAGACGTTTAACACCCTTATGCCTCAGCGTCTCGGTTTCTCAGAATAGAATCAATGATATTCTCTAAACAGGTTGTTAGAAATATGTAAGAAGTATTCCTTGAAATTTCTAAGTGCTACAAAAATAGTTTTTCTGAATATATGCATAAAATATGCTATCGTATTCCATACTCTTAGCAGTTGGTGATAGGCAAACGGAGCTTTTAAAAATATTTTTGTTTCTCATAACAATAGTCATTTAAATTCTTCACATCAAATTAAAACCTTTAGTAAAATGCACAAGAATATGTTCCACTACACAACATGGTAAGAATATGCAAACATTCATGCATTATCAGGACACATAAAACCATCAATTAGAACTTTAAGAGTCCTCCAAATTTTGGCACATTACCAAATATTCTCCAAACACTGGAAAATTCTATAATACAAGACGATGGAAGCCACTTTTCTTACAGATGAAATTGCATTGTATATCAATCTACTACGCTACAAATCCAAGTGAATCATGCATTGAAAGTATGAAAAGGATTTCAGGAAAGTGCTTTCAATTTTAATACCCAGCTGTTTTTGTTCAGCATCTATTCAAACTCCTGTCATGTATATGCAATGACAATTAAAATCTAGACAATTTCAACAATTAAATGTCTAATTCTGTGAAATACATAAGCTCTTCAACTGATAAAACAAGAATATTTTGGAATTCAGGACTACTTTATTTTGAGCATCATGAAAATTTATCAGGTTTTCCTGAACAGATCATTATATATCACACGTAACTTTCTGAGTCATAACTTCTGATTGAGTTAGACTGACTATGTATCAGGTAAATGAGCATTTCTTCTGGATAAAATAAAGATATAAATTCTGCAGGTGCCTGAATTTTTCTATTTTTAGCCCTCTTAAGGTATGTTAATTATTCCACGTTATTATTTTTACTTATTGTTTTAGCCTTGATTGATGACATATACTTTAAACCTTGAAGGACCAGCAAGAACCCCATTTTAAAAATCGCTTGACATAGTCTTTCTGTGTTTCCTTTTGTTGATCAACCATATTTTTCTACTTTGCTCCTAAATGGGTTTCTTTTATTTCACAAGCAGAACACAGTGCAATGAAATGACAAGAATTTGCCATTTAGAAAAGCATCAACAGGAAACATCAGTGCAAATTCCTCCATATAACGAGTCCTTGGCCATAATTCAGGTGAGCGTTTTCCTAAGGTTGTTCCCTATGCTCAGCTGAAAATTTTATCGACTTCAACTCTGGACTTGTAAAAAAACAAAACAAAACAAAACTTACTCTCACAAACACCGTTGTTTAATTAGGTTTTCATGAAAGAGGAACGCAGAGGCACTTCTTAATATTATTTCTCTGGGGGCTAATGACCTTGATGATTCTTTCAGGCATCTACAGCCTTATGATCTATTTTTTGACGATATCCTTTTTGTTGGACTTAGTACACTGGGTATTTGGGCAATGCCAGCTTGCAGAGAGCTGCTGGCAGATGGAGTGAAATCTGCCCGGTGTGTCTTCCCCTCCACAGGAGCAGCGAGCCATCCATTTCCTCCATTAAGGAGTTGTCACTCAGCCCACCCAGCTGGAAGACCATTTTTGATAGCCAAGCTGGCTGGTGGCAGACAATTCAGACACAAAGTGCACTTTAAAAGGAAGCTAAAACATCATTTGTAGGAAAATTGAAAATGCATGGCTCCCACCATAGCCAATATTTAATGACCGTAATATTTTAAGTGATCATTTTTGCCACTTCAGATTACTCCTTAGAGAGGAGAGGTTTCTAATTAATCTAGGCCATGCAAACAGATGAGATATGAGGAACAGAGGAAAGAGAAATAAGATGAATAAAATTAATTAAAATGGCATTGTTGGCAAAGCCATAAATTAGCCACTGTCCAGCTGGAAATAAAATATATTGAAAGCGGAACTTCTGGATTAATGTGAGATGCACAAATGCTGGAAGCTGGCTGACTTGTGGCCTGCACGGCTTTGTGTTTCTCCGGAATTTTGCTATGTTACAGCTGTCATCATAGAGAAATGTACATTTCCTACACCCTGGCTGAGCGGCTTTGTAAGAAGTGTAGAAGTTTACTTACTATTAAAAATAGGAAAAAATGATTTCTCTCTTAGGGAAAATGAATATTTATTATTTTCCACACATTCAATCTCTAGGTAACTTTGTGCCAGTTCAAAAATTGAAAACTTGGCTCTGAACACAGCCCAGGTGCAAGTGGGCTGAAGTGTATCTTCTCTGGTCGACATAATAAATTGAACTATGGTGACTGAATTTTAGGGAGCTTCAAGAGTGTTTTCTTTTTCATTATTTTCTGGATCCATTAAGCATTCACATTTGAACTCCTTTGTACTAAGATCTATAAAGACTCAATTTATGATACATTTTGCGACAAGTGTATAATTACTTGGCAATAGTTACAACAACTCTAAAATGGCAATAGTGACAGATTTGAATTGGGGTAACGAGAGAAAAAATAACAACGTAAAATTCCATAGGGCAGTTGCTAACCTTGCCTTTGCGGATCAGCTTGACTTTCAGAGTCTGAAATTTTTAGACTTGCCTCCTCAAATTAAGGCCAATGATGCCACATGCATGTGGGATGCCAGGCTGCGATATAACCCAGAACAAAAAGATTTTACAGTAAAGCAGACTTGGCTTCAAAACTCAAGGCCATTTTATACTTCTGAACCTCTGTTTTTGCATCTGTGAAATGGGGATAATTGTAAGGATGAGATGAGAGACTATGGGGAACACGCCTACGCCAAAGATTAGTGAATCAAATCAGCATCTGTAAATGCTAATGTTTGTTTTCTCTCCCTTTTCACTTATTCATGTAAGAAACCTTACCTTAGTGATTGTCCCTCTGCTCGTCATCATGCTGGGTGCTGTGCTAGATGCAAAGATGTTGGCAATGTCACTATAGCTGAAGTGTTCATGTAGCATAAAACAAATTTCACTTCTCAAAGACTGTGTTAACTCAGTGATGAAATGTGTCATCTTCAGACAAAAACACATACAATGCAATGAAAAAGTATATTCAAGCACTGAGGCTCTAGGGATTTGTTTGAATGGTTATTTTTCTGTAGAATTTGTCAAAATTAGCTCCTCCCCTATTATTGAGACTCTGGTCATGGTGATCTGGATCATTTCCATGTTTCACTAATGCTCTTCCACATTAATTACTGTACAAATAGGCCTCATTGGGGGGACATTGTAAAGAGCGCACTATTACATTTAACCCTTCCTCCCCGAAGTACTCTTATTAGCTTAACAAATTATATTCTGGCTCCTTCTACAGTATCATGCACCCACCTCTGGGGGAAAATACAACAATGAGAGCAATACAATCTGCAGTGAAGAACATCCAGGCAAAGGGAATGTGGGTAGACAGCATGCAATTAACCGTGCTGGAGTCTGGCCAGAAAATCATAGTTAACATCCTGATGCTTAATGGAAAAAGACATGGGAACATGGATTAGCCACAAGTCTTACTGAGCTCAGGTTTATCCTCATTAGAAAGCCAGTACAGTGGTCTGTAAAGCACATTTCTGAAAAGCATATAATTTCCTTCTATTTATCTTTTATAGTGGAAGAAAACAAAATCATCACATGTATTACTGAAACCTTTCGCTGGAGTGCTCTGTGGAGTATTTTGTGGAAGACACATTCTCTTAGGCTGGCACTGCTCTGCCAGGAGGTCACACTGCCAAAAAGTAGATTAAAAATGCTCCTCGTAGAGTCTTCCCTTTCACCATTTATTTTAGTTTTTCTTTCCCCTCAGCCTCAATTTGAGTTGTGACTTTAAACTCTTCAAATTAACAAAATCCCCTCCCCACCCCCAATTTGGACATAATGACCTTTTTCCTCTATTGATGATTCAGCACTTTGTGAATCATCAGTAGAGGAAATTACATCAGGCAGGTGATGGCAGGAGCTGAGAATGTAAGTTTCAATTTTATTCAGGACTGGAGACTCACCTCATGCCCACTGGGATGTCAAATCTGGCAAATGCGAAATGTACAAGAGCATAAGAAAATTAATAGATCCTCCTGTTTTGATTCATGCTTCCCCTCCATAGATTGCTGATGTACCTAATGGCTATTATCCTTGTCAGGCCTTTTGGAGTTTGTTAAACTAGGGAAACTGTCACTACTGAATGTTTATCAACATTCAATGTGGTAAAGGGGAAGCAATCAAACTAAAAATCAAAGTAGGATGAAAGAGACTAAGCTATGACCCTTTTGAATTCTGTACCTTAGTTACTCCACATCGTTGGTATAAATCTGCAAATTTAAAGTAATTACTTGTAAGAGAGTTTCTTCTAAATACATGCGATCATGTATTAAAAGTCATAGGCGATTCTAAAGGCCAAACCTTCACAGCAGAATCTGTGACATTTAGTGCCGATTTACTTCTCCATTCTGGTTGACATAAATGTGTAGAAGGAGTAATGTGGAATTCTATTCTGGCCACACAATAAATGTGGGTAATAAATAGAAAAAGATTAGCAAGTGCAGGCACAGCAATCAGAGTGGGAAGATATCTTAAAAATAAAAATACGTGGAACAGCCCCTATCTCATACTGATCTGCATTCAATCGGGAGGTCGGTGTCAGGGTGGACAGATGCCAGTGATGTATGCCTTTGCAAGCTGAGGAAAAGCAGGGTAGCCACACCGACAGAAACGTTCACTGATGGAAAGTGAGCAAAGCACTTTCTCTCCTTCTCCTTCTCTTACACGTGCACACATGTACACATCCACACACACACACACAAAGATACACATCAGAGTCATGGATGGTTCATGTACTCAAAAGAAGTATTTTGGCTATGGCCACAGTGGGGAGTAAACCAACAAAACGGAGCAGTTGCCTGACCAATATTCACCTCCACGGGATATGGATCCACCCAGAACCTCTTCATGAGGTATTGTTAAAGGATGAGGAGATAAAAATGAAAGCCCCTGCTCAGAGCCCTCTCCCCATCCCTGGTCCCTGGCTCTCCTTGGAGCACAGCCCGACCAGTGTAGCGCTTCTCTCTACTGAAGCCATGGACAACAGGAAGAGCACAGCTTTGGACTGATCTTCCCAGAAACTTATAGGTCATGCTTTGCTTTGAACTTGAAATGAAGACTATTCTTGGTTGCAGGGTCTGTGTCTGAGGAGCTGGGAGGAGATAATTTATGGTGGGTCAGTTCAGCAGCTCTTAGTGCAGCTGATCAAAATCAAATGCTGAGCATCCAGGGTCTTGTAGACACACCATGCTCTTCCACTCTGCATCTCAGCTGATGGCGTGGCCTCCCTCGGGTGCTGCCATCCACAGCGCATTCAGGACTTGCTATCAATAATCCTGCTACTATTGTGATCATTACTACTAGTCAGAATTACAGCTAGTACTATTTTCAGTGATTAATATCCAAAATCTGTGCAGCCTCCATTGTACTGCAGCATTCCTAGACATGAGAATCCTATTCAGGATGAAAGGCAAAACCCAGACAATATTTTAGATGAGGAAAGCAGGAAAATTCCATTCATGTACTTTAATTCTTGATGGCAAGACCAAGGCAATTTTCGCATCTGATGCTCTAGAAATTGCCTTGAGGCAAATCATTCCCCTGCTTTGGGTGGGCAGAATGTGGCACAAACACAGCTACTGGACAGAGCTGTTGCCAGGTGACAGAAGCCACGGTCACAAGATCTATTCTAGCAAGTGCTGCTGCAGATCTGACACAGTACGCTCCATATTTTTAGGATAGGAGCTACTGACACCAATTCTTGATCATTCTAGAAATCACATACAACAGTTCATAAAAAGGATGTGGTATTTTGTAAGAGATGGTGGAGTAGTTGTAGTTCATAATCAAGAGAAGGGCTTGGTGCTGAGTATGTCACAGGCTCTGAGCGCAGCCGCTGTGTCCACTGGAGAGCACGAAGGAGGGTAACGCTCTGGGAGCACCTGCACTTAGAGCACTCTACCTTCTGACATTTAAAGCCTCACAGGGCTCATGGTGAACAAAGCATTGCCAAGAGTTTCGTGGGCAAAAGGAATGATGGTGGTAGTTAGAAGACAAGAGAATGTGGTGCATCTTTCCCGTGCAAGGGAAAGTTCTCTGGAAAATCCCTGGGAGGTAAGTCGGGCAGAACCAGGGATGTGCAGCAGAATGAAGGAAAAAGAAGGCTACACACATGGCTACATTGATGCTGTGACCTTCTAGAGTCCTCCTTGGCTTTCCAACTCCAAATCAAAGAGCCCAACAGATTTAAAGTCAGGATGAACATTGAAAGCTGGATTCCTATATATCTGCTCCATATTATTCACTAACAAGCCAACAGGTAAGCAATGGCCTTCTACCAGTCTGGGGAAGATTTAAACTGGTGACCTCTAATTGCAATTCTCCAGATCAGATAACTCTTTTAAACTAATGACTCTACTGGGTCTTATATCAGTGTGCCCTACTTGAGATCATCAAGGATAGGTAGAGATGAAAAGGATCAAATACTCCCAAAGAAACTCAAGGAAATATTTAAAGAAAGCAAGAGAAATACGCACTGTGAATGATAATGATTCATTTTTATCTTCCCTATTGGAGTCATCACTCTCAAACATTGTTTGCAAGGTCAACAGCTGGACAGTTCATTACTCTATTATGTAAGAGCATTAAAAAATTTGTAGTTAACAACGAAAATTACTATTCTATATAGATGGCTCTGAAGCTTAATTCTAATAAAACTTTTGCTTATTTTATACCGGGGCAATAGCTGTGTCCAATGGAGTCCAGTAATAGATTTGATTTTAATATTACTTTAATGGCAGATAAAAAGGACACAGTTTGTGAAGTCCATACTTTCCCTATCCTACTAAAGGATATTTGGGAAACTACTATAACTGAATGACGTTTTCTAGTCTATCAGCCTTCTAAGAAGCAGTTATCATGCAAAAAAGGTAGGATAAAGTAGTTTTTAGAATGCGCATTGATGGCCACAGGAAAAAGAATGTAGTCATTTTCTCCATCCAGCGCTATCCAACAAGTCCGGCTTATTCAACCTGCTGGTGTGCTACAGAAGGGGAGGGAAACACTCATCAAGCAAAAGTGCCCACAGACAATGCTATCGGAACTGGACCCCCAACGATGAAGCGGAATTAGTAGGCAAAGAAACAGGAAATGTGAAAAACCATCTCCGAAGGGCCACGGTGTGAAATCCTGGGTGGTATTAATGATGCTGGAGCAAGATGGGGCAGAGGATGGGAAGGAAGAGCTAGATGGAAAGGACTTTGGATTCTGCGCTAGTGAGTTTGGCTTGTAACCTACAGACTTCCACAGGAAGGCATCAGGGTCTTGAGTATGGAAGCAGAAGAATGTAATTTGCATTAGGGAATGAGGGATGCTGGAAACTTTCTCGGTAGCATCGCTTTGAGCAATTCCTGGCTCTGACATCTTTGTTAGGGGTTTAAACATGGTTAGAATACTGATTTCCTTCTTCATAATCCTACAACCTCTACTCTATTGTACCTCCCAGGGAAGTTACTGCAAATGCCTTCTAAGTCATAGAGAAATACTTTAATACTTGTATTTCCTTAAATTGTCTTTGGGTGAGCAGTCAATTCCTGAAATGTGCCAGTGACTAGAATTTTTGAAAACAAAATCAGCTATTACAATGTCAAAAAGAGGGGAGTGACCAACACTTGGGCTGAAATGCTAAATTCTTACGTATATAGTCATCTGGGGGAAGGAACACATAGCATACATGGAAAAAAACTGGTATAAAACCAAGAAGTATAACAAAACAAGAATATTTTAACCTACAGCCATAGAATCATGGGAGAAAATAGGCAAATAATTTAACAGGTGGACATTGGGGAGAAACACAGGACAGTCAGGAAGCATGTGGGTTTACACTCACTACCCTGAAATCAGACTCCTGAATCAAAATCTTGGTCCTGCCACTCCTGGGTGGTGTGTTTTGATCCAGTCACCCAATACCCATACTCCAGTTTCTACATCTGAAAATTGCAGCTAATGCAACACCTTCTTTGCAGATTTATAAAGTTCAACTTATACACACATGTGTACATACCTATCTGTATATCCCATGCATGTGTGTATAACAGTAAATGACTAGAAGTGCCAATAAAAATGGGTGTTATTACTTAGCCACATAGCTCTATCTGTGTGTGGGATTTTTCCTTGAATGATTCTATTTTGTAATATGCACACTTTCTCAGTTGTTAGTAGACTTAATCTGATTTGCTTAAAATGGGAATAACTTGGAAACATTTAATGAGCATGGAAAAGACAGTGTAGTTTCAATAAACACACAAAGACCTCACAATCCAAAGTTCGAAGTAAATCAATGCTTGAAACATGGTTTATAACCAACAGGAAAACAGACATGTTTTCTAATTGGTTTTATTCAATTTTTATCTCTGAAGCCACCAAATAAAAGAATGATATTTGATGAAAAATTGAACAGATTTTAAATGGAAGATTTTCATACCTAGACCTCTAAATAACCTGGCAAGAGTAATTTTTTCATACTGAGATGTATGAACTAATCCAAAAGGATGGTCGTGCAAACACAAGTTAAAAGCACAAATGCTTACTGCATTTATCTGAAAATTTAAAAAGAAATACCAGAGAAAAATTTCTGCCTAATAGGCAACTCAAACCCAATGACATAAAGTATTACCACATTTTAAAAATTAGATTTAGGCTCCTTGGAAACTCTCAGCTGTGTGACTGGTAAGTCTATGAGTAGGATGAAAGATAAGAACGCAAAACCATACTCTGCCCAAAGTTGTAATTTAATTAAAATTACTACTGAAGCAAAACCACACTTCATGCATTTTTATCATAGGTGATACCAAAGCACATGCATTAAGAAACTGAACAGTTAATTAGATTAGTATAATAGCTTGTAAAATGAAGCAGAAAAAGTACATTTATGCAGCAAAGGGTACCAAGACCAAATGATAAATAATCATTACGGGAAAACAGTGTATGCATCTGCTTGCCAAGGGTGAACGACAGGAGTAGGGATGCCTGTTGATTACTGAGTGGCAGTGGGAAAGCACATAGGATATCTTGACACAAACTCTTTTCTGTGCCCATGCAAAAGGACCATACGGACTCTTTTCAAAGGAGTTGTCGCTTCAGGCTCTTAGTCAGAATAACTTTCTCCATAAGGTCAGGTGTGTTCCTGAACTGAGCAAAGAGGATGCCTGTTTCTAATACCTCAACTGGTATAATTTCATGAACCTGAAGTAAAATAACTAGGGCTGGATGGGTTAAGGAAGAAGTCATTTGTGTCAGGAGAGTTCCTGTGTTGAAAGTTTACAAAGTAATTTGCAGTCTTTCTTCTAGTAACTGAAATAAATTATTAAAAAGAGGTCAGCATTTTAGATCTTTATATTCTACTTGTACTGTCCCTCTGATTTCACTCGCAGCCAGCACAGGATTATTTATTATTAATTCCATCAGTAAGTCACATTTAAAAAAGATCATCCAAGTTGCAGTTGCATTTTTTTTTCATATGTTGGAAACCTGACAGGGTCCACTTGACAGTCTAATGGTATTTTTCTCATTGCTTCTTCCTTCCACACACTTCTTGGACTGACGAGCCCTAGATTTCAATTCACATTCATAACAATTGTTGATAATTTCCATACTTGGGTCTTTCTCTGAGTTTCTGACCTACAATTCTAATCCCCTGCCAAATACTTTTTCCTCCATTGTCCTCAAAACCTTCAGGATGTATAAGTCCAAAATGAACGGACCAACTTCCTGTAAATCTGCTCCTCCTCCTGCATTTCCTGTTTCACTGAATGACAACCTTGGCCACTCAGTGGCCCAAACCTTGTCTTTGACACCTGTAATTCCCTTATCTTCTCAATCAATCCCCAGCTTTCTCTATTCCCTTCCTAAAACTCTTTACAATAGATCCACCTCTCCTAAATGTAGCAACATACCTCCACCAGAATATTGTCAGCAGCCGCCTATTTGGTCTCAGCATGTGCTCTTTCCTCTTCCATTGACCCTTGCCTATCACCTTCAGCCCAAAGTCCAAACTCAACAGCATCTAGCAAGACATTTCAGGTCTTGTCAATAGCCACACCTCTAGAATTACTTATCACAAGTCTCAACCTAAGATATATTGGACCACTGTTTTGAACTTTGTTCATGACTTTTGCTTCATGCTCTCAACTTCCGGGCTGTCTTAGTTTGTGCTGCTGCAAAGGCATAGATACATCAGGTTGTTTAAACAACAAATAGTTGTTTCTTACCATTCTGGAGGTTGGGAAGTCCAAGATCAAGGTACTGGAAGATTCGGTGTCTGGTAAGAGCCTACCACCTGATTTTTCCTGTGTTTCATGAGATGGAAAGAGTTCTAGAGAGCTCCCTGGGGTGTCTTCTATAAGAACATTAATCCCATTCCTGAGTGTTCTGCCCTCGTGCTACAATGACCTCCCAAGGGTTGTACCTCTTAACACCATCATCTTTAGTTAGGAGTTCAGCATAATAATTTCGAGGGGACACACACATTTAATTTCTAATAACCTTTATGTATAAGACTTCCAGTTCCAGAAAGATTATACTCTTACTTGGCCACCTATAATTATCCTGCTGTCTCTGTGTGGGTTGCCTAATCTCCTGGATAACCTTCCTTACACCCAAATTCTGGACTTGTTGCTGTGCACTGTACTTTCTCAGAGAATCTTAACATCAGCTGCTCTGGGTTTGCATGATGCTATGCTTCACTGCCTCTCCTGAGCTAGCGGCCATGCAAAGGCAAGAACGCTGTCTTTTTGGGATTATGCTCCCTGGGTTCATCCCAGTATGTAAGACCAAAGTCCTTAAAAAAATACTTGTGAAACAAATGAATAAATAGATGATCTTGTGGTAGTGACAGTCTACCCTTGAAATGTACGGTAAGAGAAATGAGAATGTTATTTTTTAGATGGCGGTTTTGGTAAAACAGTTATCTTTAAATAATTTGGTTTATTGAGCTTTAGGTTTCATAAGAAGAAGGGAAGCAAAAGAGCTCAAACCTTAACCGTTGCTCCAGGGAAGAAGAGCCAGTTGCCCGTGTCCACAGGGTCGAGGTTGTCTTCTAAAACGACTTGTCTGTGGGCGGCATTGATGACTAGGATGTTATCCAGGGCCCAGCAGGCTTCGTATACTTCTCCAACTCGGAGATTCCCCTGCTTCCACTGGAACTGGACGTGCTCCCCTTTGGCATCCACGGGGAGGTAGAGGATGTGGATGATCGTGCTGACGTTGGAAGGGGCTCTGGAACAGATGGTTACATAGGGAGTTCAACATCTACTTTTTCATTTTAGGGCAGGATCTTGCTAAATTGCTAAGGTGCCCAGGCTGGGCTTGAACTTGCAATCTTTCTGCTTCAACCTCCCAGAGTACTGGGATTATAGGTATGGGCCATCACATCTGGCTGAATTTTGCTTAAGACTGTAGTTTCATTATCTCAGAAACATGACATTAATTACAGATTAAATACAATACCATAGCTCTTGAATTTTTCAATATCTGATGATTAGTACAATTTTCACATTGAGTGATGGCAGTTTAAATATTAAAGGTCACTAAGAGCTTTACATTTACTACAAGGCAGGCACTAAGTACATTCAAGTAAGCCAGTAAAGGGACAGTTGAAGAAGAAGTGGCATTCGCTGCCATGCTTGTGTAAAAAATATCAAAGTATATGCATATGTTAGATATTCAATTGAAAACAGTTTACTTAGCTTGATAATGAGAAAAAATAGAAAATTATGATCTTAATGTTGCTTCTTTTGAAATTATGAGTCTATTAGAGGATATTTAGTGTTATATGTTTAATAATCTTTATGTAATAATTACTTTATGAACAGTAACCAGAAATATTTTCATATATGTAGCCTATATGAAATGAGATTTCCCATGAGAATTACATATACCCTTTTATAATTCTTTACAACCTCATGCAGAAAACTCTTTAAAAATATGGATGTAATTTAACATGATTTTTATATTACATCTGGAAGAATCTAGGTCCTTCTGCTATATAATAAAATATTTTTATTAAACATTTTATTCTACCAAAGTAGAAACCTGCTGTAGTAAAAATGATCGCTGTAGCCAAGATTAAAAATGATACTAAAATGCAAACTAGTAGTACCCTGGGCTTCCTATAAATCAGTTGTGGAAGGACTGGAGAAAAGTCATATTTCTCATTCACTAGTGAAACACACATACATACATATATATCTATCTGAAGAATTGTCAGCCAAGGTTATAGATGGTGTACCTTGCCTTTGGGGGTAATCACTTCCCTTGTCTTTTAAAATGTTTCATGGTAACTATCTCTTTAGTTTCAAAAAGAATCTAAACTGATGAAGAGAATGTATTTTGATTTTAAGCAGTGATTGGAAATATCTTCACTCTGATCACCAATGGTGAGGGAAATTTGCATTAATGAGTATGATGGTTGGGACATGGCCTAAAACTGAAAGCGCCATTTAAAAAAAAAAAAAGGAACCAGCTGAAATGTCTTCTTTATACATTGTAATTAAGTGTGCAGTTTCATTATTAATAATGGAAGCATATAGCTGTTTTTCAGCAAGAAATGTGTACTATATTTTATCTAAGGTATGGTATGTAATGTTACAAATAAAAATGTAGAGATATAGGTAAAATTTCTAATATTTATCCCATATTATTTAAAGACATTCACATAAATAAGAATTGAATATGGATGCATTTTATAACTAAATAGAAATTAAAAATAATAGCAAAATACTCTGTTATAAAATTGGCAAAGGAGAGCTGGATATGTAACTCTCTGGTAATGCATTTGCCTAGCATGCCCAAGAGCCTGGGTTCAATCCCCAGTACTGAAGGAAAAAACCGCCACAGCATGCTAAAGCTTGGATTATATTATGTACTTATAAATTGTATTTTATCCTGCCAGACGGGAGACAGTTTATTAAATTTTTTGAGTTAAATTCTCCTGAGTTACAGTCATCTTTCTCAGTTTTGGTTAGACTTTAGAGGTGAAGTTTCAATTTATTTTTTTTAATCCTACTAGAAATTTGTACAAATTCATGTAGTAGTAGAAACTATGAATCTAATATTTATCCTATTTCCCTAAATAAATCGCAGTTCTTTTAATAAAAAAATGGAAACAATTTGCGGAAAGAAGAAAACTGTCAGAAAAATGATGGGAACTATCTTACTCACGTGACGCTAATTTAAGAACTAACCCAATCATAATAATAATTTTATAAAAGCTTGAGGTATTTCTCCTTTAAATATCTTATACTTGAAATGAGGCTCTCACTTTGAATTTTATTTTATGACTTAAAACTCTGTAGAAGCAGTAAACACAATTTGGGTTTTGGTCATTTCACTGAATCTTTTTAACCTGGATGAGTCTGTGTGTTTTTCAGGCACCTTACCTAATTTTCTTACCAAAGAATTTTTTAGTAAAGTAAACATGGGACGATAAATTGCATCAGACTTATGCTAATAGGCTTTAAAAATAGGCCTTAGAGGAAATTAAAGGGAAGTAACAGAGCTAGAGATGAGACGCAAAAGGCCCAGCGGCCGCCAACGCCAGCACAGACTGGACAGGGTTTAAGTGGCCACCTGGTACACACCCGGGTCTACAGGCCAGGCGCGAGTCAGGTTACTGAAAACATGTGGGCGCTACTTTGCGGAGGATGCTATTGCAAAAGTTAGGATCTCACGGCACTTTCATCCAAAATAATTTGGCATAAGGACTATGGATAATACGAAGTTCTAGATGGAAAATAACATGGCTGGTAACATCTTAATAAAGTAGGACAGGCCAGGGTATGTGTACTTATGTAATTCAACAGAATCAACCATCAGATTACACTGTGAAGAAAAGGTTAGTGGTACAATAAAGGCATTGTAAAAATAGACAAGTAGAAAGGCATTTACGTCATAATTTATAAAAATACTTCAAATTACAACAGACCTGATTTTCTCAAGCTGAATCCAGTCACCAGTATTATTTTTGGCATATGACACGATGATGCTGGGGTCTGAATAACTAAAGCGACATGAACCTGACCCTGTAAATAGCAATTACAATCAATTTCAAAGTTAATAAAGGAGTACTTACATATTTATTCTTTGATAAATATTTTTACGAATTTCCTAAATATTGTGATATCTATCCCCATTCTTTTAACTGTACTGAAATTTCCTATAACATGTTCTCATAAATATTTTTTTGATAAATAATCTTAGGAACTGGAAAGAAGGATAAAAAAAGATAAACTGCAGATTTCTTTATAGATACATGACCTACTAAATTAGATTTAAAAAACAGTACTATGCCAAGAAATATCCAAATATTAATTACTAATAATGCCATCAATGGTCTTGTAAATTAATAACAATTAACAGTGATTGCATTAAAGAGCAGAAAAGTCATTAAAATGAAGAACAAAATCACCATTCTCTTCCTGCATTGTGTATTAGCTAAGTGATAAAGAAAATTCCAGTACTATACGACTGAGAACTATTAGAGATGTGATTGATGGCACCCTGCTACAGCCCATCATTAGACAGAGAAAATATCTCCATAATTTGGTGGTTCCCACTATTATTTTCAATATCAGAAACACAAACACCAAAGAGATTTCAAAAACTGATTACAAGTTTGTTTTTACATGTTCAGTGTATTCTTATAAAAAGAATAGTGTGACTATGGTAGATCTTAGAAAATGCCAAACAACCAGGAAACATTTGCCAGAAGTTTCCTGTAACTAATATGGCAGAATTTTTTACATTACAATAAAAACAAATGAACCAAAAGAAACGGTGCAATTTGTGCTTAACTTTCACCCATCTGCTGGAGGAGCCTCGGTCTCAGCAAGTGGCATCTGTTGATGGTTTTGCATTTGTAGTGCTCAGGGCTTCCAAGCTTTCATCAGACTCATTCATTTTATTTCAGTGGTGTTTAGTACAAAACCAGTCAGTCTGCAATTGCCAAAGCTGGCAATGTGCTAAAAGGCTAAACAGCAGTTTCCCCAGATTTATTCTCACAGCTGAAGCATAGGTGAAAAAGCATGAAAGAAAAGGGTATCCATGGGAAAACCACACAGCAGCCCTGATTTCACATGGAAGCCTACCTGTGCCATTGCAGCTGTCAATAAATTCTACCTTTCATGAGCAGCTGATTAAAATAAATATCAAACTATGCAGCAGGAAATAGAATTGGATGGGATTTGTGGGATGAACTTCAACACAAACAAGAACGAAATCTGGTAGAAAATCTACTATTTCAAAAGAAAGTTCAAATTGCCTTCAAGGTTTATATGCTACTGATGTCTTTCCTTTATGTATGTTTCATGCACACAGAATTTAAAAGAAAATGCGTAAGGTGAATCTTTGGCAAATGGTAACCAAAATGTTCCTTATAGAATGCGATTTCTTGCAAATAGTTTATAAACTGAGAAGAGAGGAGGAAAGCTGATATATATCCAAATAAAAGTGTGTTCCCTAAAGCCTGACTTCTCTGCTATGATTTCCTCATGCCACCATCTCAGTGCAATGAGATTAAACTTGTTATGTACCTATAAACAACAAGGCACTGGGTAGGTGACTCATTTTTCTTTAGCCACTGTGTCCTTAGGTTCTTTCATATCAAAAACATCAGTACTTTTTCCACCATCTCCTCCACGACTTTATCTAGGGACCCCACTGGCTCTGCCCTCATCTGCAGTTGGGATTAGTTTGTCTCTCTTGTCTCTAGCTCATCTGTCTTCAACCAGTACGCAGTTGCCAGCGTCCTTTCCGCAAGCCAAGTGGATTCTATTACTCCTGTGTACAATCCTTTGGTAAGTCCTCAGGCCTTCAGGATAAACTACGCAGTGAGGTAAAGGTACATCGCCCCCGGAAGTCACAGGCGTACTCTGATGAAGAGAATCGGCCCAGGGCTCTCTGCAGGGAGTCCTTCATGAATAGATGACCACAGAGGCACAGGGGCTCCAACAGAAGGGTGGACACCTGGAAGACTGTGGCTACAGCTCAGGGCACAAGTGGCCAGCCAGAGGAGAGGCAGCATCCATGCCAAGGAGCTCAGGTGGGAGGCTGCCAGCTGGAAGAGGCGCCCCCAGGAGAAGCCCTCGACTTTGGATATCTGCCCCACTCAGAGGCCACTCGCAAACTCCCCTTCCAAATGGCACCAGTCCAGTGGATACACGATTCACCACTCGTGCTCAGAGCGTAGCTATGCAACTGGGTGAGATTTTTCTTCACACAAACCTTCCAGATTGCAACCCCACACACTGTCACACAGATTTCAGCCGGCAGAATATGATTTGCCCTTGCCCAGACTGAACCTGGCGGCCTGACTGGAGGTGAGGAGGACACAGAGCAGTGTTAGACATTGCACCCTCCTCGCCTGTGTGGCCTAGAGCCTAATGTCACGTCCACCTCCCAGTACCAGGGACTGTGGGCAGAGCCATCACACACACCCCCACTCCTCGTACAGAGTGAGAGGACAAGCAGGCGCCACCTGTAATGGGCACCTGTTTATTTCCCCCTTCCATCAAATCTATGTAATTGCTAAGTTCGGAAAGGTACCCGCAACAAGGAGACAAAGTGATTAAGGGCTCTTGAAGTTGAATGTTCATAAATTAAATTGGGGAACTTCTAAACTTTCCTGAAGACCCCACACAGTCTAAGGAACATGGCCCCATGCAGCGGCACACAGATCATGGCCCTGCCCAGCAGTCTAGGGGAGGACAGCGCGCTCGGTGTGCAAGGCCCCTCATCAGTGCTCCTCCCAGCTGGTCTTGGTTGCCAGTTCTTGATTTTAAGTTGAAAAATATTTTGATAAATGATAAAGAGAAACAGACATATAGAATGTAACAACTGTCATTTATACTCATTATTTAGTTAACATTGCAGTGCATAATGATAGATACCTTCATCATTTCTGGCTAATTATTATCTCACAGTTGGTCCTTTGGTTTAGGACACACATACACTGACATATAAGCAGAAGTTATTCCTATTCCTATTCCTATGCTAGACGAGAGGCCTCTATAATACCCAGAAACTATCTTGTAACAAGCACCACTTTATTCTTTATCCATGACGTCCTGAAGTTGTGCTATTGAATTTGCATCTATAAATCTGGGCTATTTTAATAATGTTCTTAGTATCACAAAGTTTATAAGAATATTGTGCTATCTTTACAACTGCTCAGCGTTTCATGGTAAAATTTTATGTCCAAGTTTATTTTTGTTATGCCAGCAATGCAACACATATGGCTAAGAAAAATAAAACATGTGAGTGTAATGCTTTCCTTTTTTCATCGACAAATCTACAGAGTTTTCCCTTACAAATCTACTTTCTGTCCCTCCATGTCAGTGTGTGCTGACTTCCTCCTGTTACAGTGAACTTATTCCTCCCGTCAAACTGGAGGTTTGTCTCCTTCGATTAGTATCTCCCCTCATGCCCACTTCGCTTATACTCTCAGGCTCACAGAGCACCCGCTTTTCATGTTGGTTTTGTTTTTCTTTTACATTCTGTTATATTCTTACATAGCCACAGGCCATTAGGACAGGCTTCTGGGATTCTTGTCCTACTCAGGCTCCAAACTTAGGATGCAAAGGCCTTGCTCTGGCAGAGAAAAGCCTGAAGCCCTGGACCACCTTTAAGCTCCCTCTTGTCCGCATCTCAGCTCTCTCCAGTTTCACCACAGGTGAAAACCACCATAAAATGATGCCCAGAAGAAAGACCACGTTTACTTGGGCATCAGCTTCTATGCAGAACCCCACCCATTCCTCTCCTTTCCCTGTCATGTGACTCTGTGCATCCTCTTCCTGCAGATTTACTAAATCTCTACAATTCCCCTACTCTGCCATCTCCTCCCAAGACCATCTCTCATCTACAGTCTAATTGGATTCTGGGACAAACACACAAAAGGTTAACCTTTGAAAGATTTTCTCTACTAATCTGTCTTAGTTACTTTTCTCTTGTCGCTGTGACAAACTACCCAACACAAAAGTTAAAAAGGGAAAGGCTTATTTAGCTCATAGTTTACAGAGGTTTCAGTGCATAATCAGCTGGTTCTGAGGCAAGCTGGCGTGGCAGAGAACACTTCATGGTGCCCACAAGGTAGCAAAAACAACAAGGGGGAGAGACAAGACTCTTTCTGTCTTTTATATTGTATGCAGGCTACTGGAAATAGGGCAGTGCCAATTCAACTGGTGGACTGATTCAGCAATCACCCACCTTTAATCCCAGCACCCTCAATCCCAGCATTGCACTTTGAATCAATCTGGATTCAGCCACCTCTAAAAATCTCTATGACAGCATGAGGCTTTGGGGGAACATCTAGGCACTAACCTTAATCCTAACATAGTCATTTCCTTAAAAAAACTATGGAAAACTATATGAATGAGATCTTTAAAAAACAGTTACATTCCAACATGTCCCAATTAGATAGTTACGTTAAAAAATCAAACTGATATATTGCAATCAAGATTAAGGTACCAGCCCACCCCTGGAGCTCCGCCTGGCCCCAGGGCATGCCAGGCACTCTGCCTGGCCCCCGGAAGGGCCCTGAAGACTCGCCTGAGCCTATAGACGCGGACGCGCTGACAGAGCCTGGCGGTTCGCTGTGTAACCCTGCCTACCCGACGGGACACCCAACAGCTGTGAGGGCTTGCCAAAGGGTGCTTCTCCACCTCCTGCCATAGCAATTTGTGTACACTCACATATTATACAGCATATTTAAAAGCAGCCAAGTCTCTTCCCAAAGTAAGAGCACAAGTGAGTAAATAAACCAGAAGTGCAGTTATTACCAGTGGGAAGACCACTGACAGGGTGGTAGAACAATGCAGGTGAAGTGCAGCAAACTGAGTAATTGAACGAGCCATCATCGATATAACTGAGTAATAAAGACGAAGATAACATTATGTAATACAACATCCAGTGGTAACCCCCTACTATTTTCTCTGTAATCTGGTATTTCCTTTATTGTTTTGTGTTAACAAATGCAAAGACAACACTATGTAATGCAGCATCCGGTGATGGTTTCGTACTGTCTCCTCTGTAATTCGGTATTTCCTTTATTGATTTTGCTATAACAAATATGAAGATAACTATGTTATACAGCACCCAGTGCCAATTTGCTACTATCTTCTCTATAACTTGGTATTCTCTGTATAGTTTCCATGTTATTCTGGGTTTTTTTGTCTTAAAAATAAAATTAAAAAAAAAAGATTAAGGTGCCAGGTAAAACCATATTTGTATCCTAATTAACAAATTCTATTAATGGTTTATGAATCTATTTCTGAAGTAACTACTTCGCCATAAAGAAATACTTACTATTTATAAGTACAAAACAGTACCTAGCACTTATTACTTTAAATGTAAGGAATGAAAAGAATTGCAAAGATTATTTTACTGTAATTGTTTCCTTTTACAGTCAGAGAGATTCATCACTGTAAGTCTAATTTATTGTAAACTTGGTGTGATCTATGAAGAGCCTAAAATTACACTTTTCTCAACATAAAATTACAACTGAAGTCAGCTTTCTATCCCTGGTCCTATTTTAGCACTATTATCTTAACTATAATTTAGAAATAACAGACAACTAACTTTCTACTTGTGTTTAGGAAGTCAGACCAAGATAACCCATCATTCACTTAATGAATCAACCAACTGTGAAAAGTATCTCTTACGGTCAGGGTTATACAGGAATTTAAGAGGCACTACAGCTACTTGCTTGTTATTCTGTCTCACTTCTCTTGCTCTGGTTATCATTCAGGAAAATCAAACCCCCAGAATAGCCCTTTCCACTTAAAGGGTAGAACATCATTTATTTCTAGCGCTTACACGAGGCTCTGTGGCCACCAGACACTAGCGGATGGCTTTTATGTGGATTATTCTTTCTGCTGGTTTCTCTCACACAGGTCAGTGAGCTCACTCTCAGAGGCCTTGCCCTGGCCACCTTTAATAAAATGCTACCTCCATCACTCAATGACCTCTGATTCATTTTCTTCACAGTACTTATTACTTCCTGACTCATTCACTGGCTTGATGGTTGTCACCTCCTACCAGAATGTCAGCTCTGCCAGAACAAAGATTTAGTTTTGAAAAGCTTGTCCTCATTTAAGTGCCTTGAGAGATGCTCACACAGAAGAAGAGCTCAGTGAGTAATGGGCTCTGTGGGATGAAATAAGTCCCTCCTAGACACAGCTGAATTCTAGAGAGTCTTTGGAAATGTCCCAGTAGCTCACTGCTGCTCCTGCACCCCCCTCGGCACTCTTGTGGTCTCTCCTTCGCGCAGGGCATGTGGCAGGGAGCCTCTGTCCATGAACATGGAGACTGGAGTTGTGCTAGGAAGAGCCAAACAGCAGCACAGCCACTGGCCCCGAGGACTTTCTGGGTCACTATTAACACCCAGTCTGCTCGTCCTCTACGTAACATCTTTCTCAGATGACAAAATAAGCTTCAAGTGCAAATTAGCCACATTTGGTTAAATGAAGACATGGCGATGACTTTCATGTTTCTTTGGGGCTGCCTTAACTGAGACACACAGTGATCACTGAATCTCATTAGCTCATTCTCATCAGTCAGTGCTGGGACTTGGGACATTTAAGAGCTCTAGAAGATGAACATTGTTATTTTACAAATGAATTGCCAAGCTGCACCGCTTACCCAGGACCACACAGGCAGTTCAACAGGCAGAGACTCCCAGTCTAGTGCTTCTTCCCTCCCCCATTTATACCGGCAGCAAAAGTTGTTGTCAGCATATAGATGAGTAATAAAATTTTATGCTGTGGAATATTCCAAACAGAAAAAATAAAATCCATCGCTTCATACATACAATGAATAAGAGATATTTTACACTAATGATGCCTACTTATTAGGACTCAGAGCACTAAATGCAACAATATATTGAAAGCTTCATGGTCCCTGTGTATGATTACGCAGATAGGCAAAAGCAAGGGAACATTAAGTAAAGAGCAGAGGTTAGGATGTGTTTTGGTTTACTGCATCAAGGTGCTCCCTCGAAGCCTCATGCACTCACAGGTGATACTTATTAGTGGATTAGCCCAGTGAAGAATTTACAGTCAAATGTGACTTGGGAGGTGAAGCCTGGTCTGAGGCGGTCACTGGGCGTGTGGCCCGGAAGTGTCTTTCTCCTCTTCCCCTGATTCCTCTCTCTGCTTCCTGCTGCCGTGCCATGAACTGTGTCTCTTCTGTCAGGCCCCCTCTGCCATGCTCCCTGCCTTGCAGCCAACAAATTAGGGACTCTACGAACTATGAACCAAAGTAAGCCTTTCCTCCTTTAAATTGTGTCAGGTACTCTGTCTCGGCAATGAGAAAGTAGCCAAGAGAGGATGTAAGTAGAATATGAAAGAGGGTATGAACAAAGGAAGTAAAAATAAGTCTATGAGTACAATTAACATATGCATCTATGTAACATTGATAAATGCAGTGCTCAATTCCAACATGTTTGATGTAGAAGGATGAGGATTTAACATGAAGGCCCTCACTTGTATGAGCACATTCTGAGGCCCCAGGAAAGAGCTCTGGCAGTGTGTTCACTGGACTATGTTTTATAATACTTGCACGCTTAACAGACCATCTCCATTCTGACTTTCCCCCTCACATTCTGCCTCATATCACTGGTGTGGAAGTGTCCATGGCTGCTTTGGGAATTCAGGTAAGGCGAAGTTAAGTTGGAACAGTGTTTATTTTGGGTTGATGTGACGTGGTTCTCTAATGTCCTTTTATTTTAAAGTGTAGTTATTCTCAGTAGGGAGAAAGCTACCAGAAACTCCTACTGCCCGCTGTGCCGATGCACTCAGTGTGATTACTCAAAGACAGTGATGACACATTATTTGATAAGTGACGTCAGCTCGGAGTAGGTAAGATTAGTCATTGCACCAGGAAAGCTAAAATGCTCTGAAATCTAAATGAGAGAGAGATTTTCCCAGTGATAATGATCTCAAGAATCTAAATGACATCAATAAGGAGTGGAGACAGTAAAGTGTTAGCTATAAAAAATAAACTGATTATTTGGGTGGAGGCAGAATTACCTTCTTATTCTATTGAATAAAATCACAAAATTGTTGTCGGATGAAGAAATAGTTTAAGAGTCTGCAGGTAAAAGGAGATAGGGAAAAGAGCATGACAGCTTGTTTCTTGATTTTGTGATGTTCGTCATATTATCAGCTTGTAAAAATGAGTAATTTGTAGTAACTTCCTTTGTTTAAATAAATATTCACATTTGCGCCTAACTTTCAATATACAACTTTGTACTTTATCCCTTAAAGAGCCCTAACTCCCACCCAAAAGCCAAAGCTTTGAATATAGACCTGCCAACCCTGAACCCAGCCCTAAACAGGGCACGGAGGGAGGGCGTGTGCATTCCTGCATTTCCCTCTCACAAGTCCCAGGGAATCCACATACCAAACTTCACTCTCTGCTTTTCTTAATTAGCCTGTGACAATCCAGTGATAAGTGTGTCTTATCAGAAAAACAATAATGAGAAGAGAATGAGAATATACATGTTGTACAGGGTCAGTACATATATGTACTTTTATCTGTCAGTTTGAAATATATAAATATTTGTTGAAGTATGAAAACACAGAGAACGTATGATTTTTGAATTTCTTTTCCTCTGTTAAGGTAGACTTAGTTCAATTAAAATAGTCTTATAAGGAAGTGAATCTCTTTACCAGTAGGGTAAGATTGATGAAATGACTTTTAACTGACTGTTTACACAAGAAATATGCCATTCATTTTTATCCCGCCTTGGAGATGAACCTGAATAATGTTAATGAACCCCAGGGATTCAATAAAACCTGCAGAGGACCTGCAACCGCTGGGACAGCTCACTGCTCTGTACCATGCTGGCAGGGAGAATCTTAAACATCTGTTACAGTTTATAGTCTCTGAAGCATATACGAGCACATGAACAAGTAGTGATTATGTGCTAATCAATGACGCTCATTTTAAGAAATCAAAAACCTGGTCATTGTGTAGCAGCTTATTTAACCTAACACACATGTACAGAGGGGATTGCATGTATCTCCCAGAGTTAGGGAGGGTTTTCCAAAATACACAAATAAACTTGCTTCCCCTCCATCTTTGGCAGCTGACATAAAAATGAACAATTCAAAGAATAGCTTGATTTGTTATAAGATCAAGGCAATTGGTATATAAATATTACTCACTTCTAATGCAAACTTAAGAGTTCCTTTCTTTGAATCATAGCCACATAGATCTGTAATCTTTTGAGGATTTCTAGAATTCAAATGATTTACTTAATTTTTAGATTCAGAAAGGTGATGTGGTGCTGTCTTAGTCGGCCTCTGAGGCCCTGCGAAAGGTACTTGACACTCACAATTTAAAGGAGGAGAGGTTTAATTTGGCTTATGGTTTCAGGGGGTTCAGTTCATGGTTACTGACTCCCAAACAAAAGCATCAGCGTAGGAGGGTGAAGCAAAGTGCTTTGTTCATGGAAGATGGGAAGCAGAGCAGGGGAGCAGTACCAGAGAGGAGCAGGCTGGGCACCACATACAGACCCAAGGACCGTGGTTACCCACATGCACCCAGAGTGTGCTTTACTAACCCCCTAGGTGGCTCCAGACCAATCAAGTTCACAGTTTTTAAGTTTCATCATCGCTGGTACATGTGCCCTGCCTTTATGCAACACCCGAGTAAAGTCTAGGGCAGTATTTTCTAATCAAATACATTAGGATTTCCGCAGTGAAATGCATGAGGACTCATACAGGTAGTAGAAATAAATATTGTAAGTCATTTCAAGTCAGGTCCTGCTGCCAAATGAATTCAGGTCATGTTAGGCCTTGTCACCACATAAATTGGGAAAAAAAAACTCCTTGGCTTGTGGTTTTTCTAAGTGCTTTTTCTTATAATATGGAATTACAAATCAGGGATCGTGTCTGTATATCCAATAGCCTCCTCTATTACTTTTTATTTTTATAGTAGGATAAATCAGTTGGTATTTAGTCTCTCAGGGCTTGGGTAGGTTTTTAAATTTGCTTATGTCCTTTCCCACTAATCCTAGGACTTTCTAAAGTAAATCAGAACGGAACACAACAGCGGGCGCTACTGTCCTCTCGGGGACCGGTAGCCGCTGCTGGGAGCAGCCTCTTTCCTCAAAGTCCTGCCTTGAAAATCATCTGCCTTTTCAAGTGCAGCACAGAGCCACAGAGGAAGAGAAAACTGATCTCACAGAACTGGTAGATGGGGAAGAGCACTGCCAGAAATCATGCCTCTAGACAGCATAGTGGGGCCCATAAATACTGCGGGCTGGAGGAGTGTCCGGACAGAACCCCGTAGAGGATTCATGTAACATGAGTGCTGCCACTACCATTACTCAAACCACAGACCTCAGAGACTAGCAGGGCTCTAGGAGCTGCATGTAAACAACAGCATTTGATATAGAAGCATCATAAAGTTATGCGACGAATGCAATCTGGCTGCTTAGAATTCCTTGCTACGACTGAAGCGGATCTTAGCAGCATCTATGCACTCTTTCGTCTGTCAAGATAGATAAATGGAGGACAGGATCACTAACTTGGGGTTGTAGTGAGTGGAAAGAGAGAGATGAATAGGGAGGCTTGGGGGAAGCTTTACAAAAGCTCGGTACTGTTACTTTCAGAAGGTTTTACGTATCACTCTACACTAGGGCAGTCAAGAAAGATGCAAAGGCTGGGGATATAGCTCAGTGGAATAAGTGCCTTCCTGGTAAGAAAGAAAGAAAGAAAGAGAGAGAGAGAGAGAGAGAGAGAGAGAGAGAGAGAGAGAGAGAGAGAGAGAAAGAAAGGAAGAAAGAGGCAAGCCGCATCCCACATTCAGATATGCAAACTGTTATGCATGAAGCTATTGGTCTAACAAGCAGTTCCAGCAATGATCTTTCTTTTCACTAGGAATGCTTTTTGTAGGCCAGTAGTAATAACTAGGGAGAAAAGACTCTTAATGCCTCCCAAAAGATCAAGGAATACAGTACCATAACATATTATTTGATATTTTGCAATTCTTCTTTAAAAGAATTCTGCCCTCCTGATCAAGAACATTATTATTCAGGTGATCAATATTTGATCAAATATCTGTTTAAGTCCTTCACTGAGGACCACTGAGATGTTCATTCCTACTGCAATAATAATGCAGAACAATGTTTATCTTACACTTAGATTTTTCTTTCCTTCTTTACTGAGTTAGCCAGGGAAATCCTAAGAGCCTATTCCACTTGGCCCACGGCCTCAAACTAATCTACTGTAAGTACAGCAACACATATCTTGGTAAAATGATAAATCTAGAAGTACTACTTTATGAATGACACATAAACTGACTCCTAGATTTAAATGTACAATGCTGTAATTTCCAGGATAGGTGGTTTAATATGTTTTTAAAATTTTGACAATTATTTTATTTCTCCCATACTACCCCAAACCTACACCACATAAACTTTATTTATTTATGCATATGTTTTATGTTGTGACCTATCTACACAAATTTCCTTTAATTTGTAAATTACCTAAAAACACAATTAGGTTTGCTCTCCAGCCATGATTTCTTGCAGATACTGTTTAAAGCAAACTGTTTTCATTACTTTTATTACCATACTATGTATATCAATTATCTAGAGTTCTTGTGAATGAAGAATTCAAGGCAAGAAAAAATAATCCACCTGGTGAGACGAGAACGTGGTCCTGGATAGACTATTTTACCAGCTCTCAGATCATGCACGAGGAACATCATAAAGCTGTTGGAGGCTGAGCCAGCACTCTCCCTGCTCCTGGCGGGCAGCTACTGTGGCCCGCCACCGGTGAGGGTGTCCACACATCCTACCGTGGAGCGCAACTCCCAGCTCATGAAACACAGGCTCGGTCTGCCTGTCCTATGCACAGAGAGAATGCAGCTGAGATCTTATTGAAACCCAAGGGCCTTGGCCAAAAGGACAGCATTTGATTCATGGGTAAAGAGCCAGACGGCAAAAAATGGTTCCTGTATCAGATAATGTTTTGTGGCAGCACAGGCAAGAAGTGTCCTGGGGCCTCTCGGTCCCGAATGACACGGATGGGAGTTATGACTGCAAGCAGCCCACAGATACCACTTTAATTAAGAACTGTTCCGTTCTGCACGAGAGGAAATCCTTGAGTTACTCTTGGATCTGTCAAGGGCAAATGAATTCAATTTTAGTAAAAGATGATGACTGAAGTTGAAATAAACCATTATTTTATTAGTAGAAATTGACCATTTAGAGAAATAGATGCATCAAAAATCTTTGGTCAAACTGAATTTTTAATTAAACAGCTAAGTAGAGAAGTCTGAAGTTTATGTCTATGTCTTGTTTTTGTCCCTTAAAAATGCTCCTGGCGAAATTGAGTGTGTTTGTAACTGAGAAAACAGTTTTCAGGATAGTATTATAAGGGGACTATTATATATGGAGGACAATTTTCTATTCTAAGCATATACTAAAAACTGATATTAAGGAGTAAGAGAGGTCAAATAAAGCAGAACAGTAAAATCCATAAAAGTCCTCAGAAATACTGCTACATCCTGGCACTAACAATATGCTTTCTTTAAACTTGAAAGATTTCTCATAAAATGTGGACACAGCCAAGTTTTCAAAGCAATTCTCTTCCACCTTCTGTTTTATATACTTTGACTGACTTCTGTGAGTGAACAGGGTATTAGGTTTGCAAACCCTTCTTTCTGTTCACTTGTGACAGTGTATGATTTACTACACTTAATGTTTTTGTCCTTTGGTTACTTCCCTGGCTGAGATTCCCAAACCAGGGGACTTGCTTCAGTTTAAGGCAGATGGACAGCGACCATGGGGTCCGAGATGAACAGCTGTCCTGCCCTCCTCGTCACTTTCTCTTTCCCAGTTCTAGCCATACTCCCTCCCTTCCAAACCACTCACAGTCCCTCCTCATTACCGCCACTCTTAGCACAAGAAAGAGGGATCGGTTCTCTCCCAGCTTAGGAACTGCCACGCCACCTTCCCATCATTCCAGGTGATGGTTCTTTGCCGGTTTCTTCCTAAACCCACAGAAGAGAATTCTGCCAGAACTCACGTTGACGGGAAAACCCAGGGAAGAGAAATGCAAAGTGCCTCAAGCCCTGCCAGGTTCCCTCCTAAGCTAGCAGCCCCACCCCCACCCCACAAAACCTACCAGAGTGCATGGGCCCGGCCCATTTTCTAGGAGGCCTAATCCCCTCCCTCCCCCCACTCCCAGCATCCCCGTCTTGTAGCTGTAGGGCTCTGTCCTGGGTTCTTAGAATGGCCCCTGCTGTTCCCACTGAAGGGTGCCATCCATTCCGCTTATCTTCCCGGAGATGCTGACTCTGGGCTGGTGCAGGCCTGCTCCGGCCAGGCCCCTCCCCCCAGGACAGAGCCCCGCCAATGACCTCCATTTTTCATGCACTTCCCAACGAGCTGCGCCTTCCCTCTGCCCTACACTGCATCTGTTAACTATTGATGCTTACTACTTTTTTAGCTTCTTAACCTTTACCAGCCCTCCCTCCACATATACACCCATTTGATAATGAACGTTTTGGAGCCTTACATTATTTTAACTGACACATACTAATTGTGCCTATTTCTGTGGCATAACGTATCTTGATAATTTATACCATGAGAAGAAATTTATGTATTATACCCTGACATATTATGATTATACTAAATCCTGATACGTTTCTTGAAGGCTGGGGCACTGTCTGAACTGTTGCCTTCCCCACAGTGAACCCATGCACCTCTGATACATGATACACTTCCTAAATATCCTCTCTCTGATGGAGGAGTCCTTGTTCAAGTGTTCTCAATTAATTAGCAAGTGGAAGCTTCTGGTTCGCATGAAATTCTGAGGTTGTCCTTGCATTTCATTCAGCATGTTCTCTCGCCACTGAAGTCAGGAAAGGGCACAGCACTGGGCATCGATGTGGAGCATGAAGCCCCTCTCCTAACCTGCACATGTGATGTCACCTAGTTCATGTTTATCTAGTTCTAAATGTGAACAAAATTCTGCTCATGCGCAAAGGATGCATGTATATTTCTTAGTTCTCAGAGTATCTCGGCCATAAAGGGTGAAAGCAGATGTGAATAAATCCAAGCAGAGTGATGCAGGCATCATCAAATGAATTCAGAGGCAGGGAAGGTTCAGATGCATCGGGCTGGGGCAATGGAGGGAGCTTTCTGGGGGGGGCGGCTGCAGAGGCCCTTTGGTCTACATGAGTGATCCCTGTCTTCTCCTCCTAGAGCTCACTGCTGTATCCTTTCACTACGAGAGCCCCTGATAAACACCAGCAGAACATATTTAAGAATGAAATACTGATATTTAGTTTTTAAGTTTCATCAGGTGATTGGATGAAGTGAATATTTCTTTTTTTTTTTTGGTCTTCTTTTGAGACAGAGTCTTGCTATGCAGTTCAGGCTGGATTGAGCTCAGCCTGGGCTGCAGAGTCTCAAACTCACAACAATCCTCCTGCCTCAGCCTCCCAAGTGCTGGGATTACAGGTGTGTGCCACCACACCCAGCGAACTGAATATTTTGAGAGAGGGCTACTTTTTAAATTGTATGTTTCAATCCATATAAAGATCATCTTTTATTTAGTTCTAAGTTCTAATAATTCAAAAACATTTACGATTAATCTCAAAAATTTTTCTAAGACCTTATTCTTAGTAGAATTTTGTAGCCACTCAGAATAAAAGTGGATTATATATATGTATATGTGCATAATATACATAGTTTCACATCTATCTTTATCAAGTTTAGGTAACATAAAAGTATTTCTTATATAAGTATTTCAGGTTTTTGTATGTTAATATAGATCTTTGAGGTCAGAAAATCAAGTCTTAAATTTCACCTTAATGCATTTTATATCCAAGAATCTTACATTCAAATAAAACACATTTAACCTCATAAAGCATAGCATTAAAATTAATTTTGCCATAAAATGTCCAAAATGTTCTATTTTTGATTTATATTGATTTTCAACTAGGGCCACCAGAGATTTTGTGAGTCTGATAGAGATTTCCATGTTTCAGAAGAGGGATCACTCTTTTATAATAAATTCCCCCAGGTCTTACTTACCAAGGAGCTTGGCTCTTGAAAAAAATGAGATCTAATTTGAAATCTATTTCAGTAAGTTCAATAATGAGCAATAATCCACGCAGAGGCATGGAGGCCCCCCTTTCCATCCCCCTGAATTACCTATTCTAAAGGTGTTGGGGGCGGTTCTCTACTGAATCAAATTCTGTGTAATGAAGATGGTTATGAATTAGGCTCATGGGGAAAACAATCTGCTTCTCTTTTGCTGCACAAAATATAATATTCCTTACTGGTGGTATTTTTGTTTCTTTATCTATTTAAGAAAAAATAATGTTAGGTTACTTTTTTGTTTACATAGCAATCCTCCAACTCAGGGAAGACTTCTAACTTTGTAATTTTGTTTTTTATTTCCAAAATACACTCCTACAAGTCAGTACCTCTCATTTATCTCAGAGATTCTGTGGTGCATAAAAAATAGAAAGAGAACAATTCAGGTCTAAGGACACATTCATATCTTAATATGGAATAGAAAGTATACACGCTTTAATGACTTTCCTCAGTCTTCAGATGATACGAAGAAAAAAATAGTAAAAAAAAAAAAAATACAGGCATACAACCTTCATTCCCCACAAAAAGCAGCACACCTCTTTATGACATTTACAAGTGAAACCAGAGAAAAAAGACATTAATGCTCTAAGTTATGAACAGTTTGTAGCTGGTTCACTAATTCCATACTGATGAATGCGTAGGTGTGTGTTTCTGTCTCCTGCTTCACTAAAAGCACGCTTTGCTGGTGATTCTCAGCTTCTCTCAGAGGCATCTTTCCCATTGTTTGAGGTCTTCGGGTCGCCCCACCAAGCTTGTCTCCATCACACCAATTTCGCGTGTGCTTCCGCGCTGTTACGGTATCACTGTAATTCTTACTTGTCACTCTGGCACAAAATATTTATGACCATCTACGTATTGTGAATTCTTGAGTTAGGGCTTGGGGGCAGCACGACGGGCAGATGTGCCTCCCAGGCCACGTCACACGTTCTTCATGGTTTCTGATTTCAAATGTTTTGTCTTCAGTCCTCATCTGGCAAATGAATTCTACTAAACCGAAGAAAGAGGCGGGCGTAATGGAGCAAGCATACAAATTCTCGTACTGTGGCGCCGTAGAGGTTTAAATAAAAGAAGTAGTAGGTCCGCTCGTAAACCCAACTATGCCAATAATTTTTCTTAATTGCATTTTTGTATTTCCTTATCTTCAAGAAAGAGGGTTTGTGCAGGGCTCCGTGAAGTAGGTTAAATAAATTGAAAATTATGTCATTTAAAATCAGTTACAATAAATGAATGAAAACACCCATTTAACTCCCTACTAAATAAGTTAACACCCAGCTGATACACGGTAGGTCTTCAGACAGACCCAGTTTTATCCGACGTCGCTCACACCCATCCCAGACCTGCTCTCCTCCAGTATCTTGCTAATATTCATGTCACCTCTGTGCCTGAAAATCTTTCTCTGTCCTTTCCAGTGATGCAGGCTGCTGGCGTGCAGGGGCATTTGTCACTGAGAGAATTACACCCCACTGCAGAATCTAACCTGGCTCCCAGAGCCCACCTCTGTTTATAACACCTGGCCATGAGAGGTCAGGCTCTGTATGCATGCAGTCCTACTACAATGCTCAGTGCTGTAAAAACATTGTTTTTCACCTTTTTGGACTTATAGTAAAAGTTTGCTGGAGACGGTGCTGCGTGAATATTCAGTAAACTTCTGTTACTGATAGATATGAAGCAACACCAGCACCCCCTTGGACCCAGAACCCTGCTTGGGAAACATTTTGGAGGCTTTTGAGAGATAATGGTTTGTGAGGGTATCAGCTCAAATTTTTCTTCCTATCCCAGAGGAAATCTAAAGGAAATGGGTAAATGCCCCTAAGGCTACAACCGTATATTTTACAAGTTGAACCTAATGAATCAAGGGAGGATTGTGGAAAATCGATGGCTCTGCACAGAAATGGATACAAGATTTTCACTGGAATGGAAAAATGAAAAGTTCTCCTAAGAATGTTTTAGGACACTTTTCAAAATGATTTAGCTATTGATGGCTTGATAAACTTCAGCTTTGAAGGCTGGGTGTTTGTTAACTTTAAAAGAAATAATCTGGGTAAGGTAATCTATATGTTTATCTATATAGTTATGTGTGTATGTATACATGCACAAGCCTAATACACAGACACAGTATACACATATGTAATGTGTATATATACTCTGCATCTCTACATATATGTTTATAAACACATAAATCTGAAAGACTTAGGAGGGTGCTGTTACTAAGCACTGGCGTGACAGAGTTTGTATGAGACCTTCCTTTAGCTAGTCAAGTAATTTCTACATACATATATTTGAAGTACTCAGGACTTTTTAATATTTGTCACATAATCAAAATATTCACTAGAGCAATATGAAAATATTAACACAATTTCTCCAACTGTGGTTATATATGCCTAATAATAATTCATTTGAGGTCATAAATAATGATGGACTCTCCTAGACAATTACCCACAATATCTGAAACCTGGTACTATATTTTAGTATATGTGCTGCCGAAGTGAGCACTAAAACCTGGTGCTATAAAATAAGCATTTAATATCCAAAAAAGCTTCCTAAGGAGTGACACTAACATAGGCCAACCATATCGAACTATATTACTAGTACGTATTTGGAGAATTCAATAATATACAAAGAAATACATACCTTGTATTGCTAATCTATAGTTTTTTTATAATGCACCCAATATAATTTTTGGACTGAATCTAAATGGAATGGCTATTAAACTATGATTGCTGTTTTAGTACTTATTATGGGCTTGTAAAGCTTGGGATGATTACAGTCATTTAAGATGCTTCTACAATTTATGTGCATGCCCCAGTCTAACCCACATATCGCCCATGCAAAACAGAGGCTCCCCACTGCCTCGTGTCTCCTGTGCATCCATGCAGATGAACGACAAGGCACCGCGCAAAACCAGTTCTGGAAGTTTTCTGTCTGTAAGTACTCACGCTATGACATCATACACAGTACAGTGAAAGGCTTGCTACTAACGAGTTTCTCTTCTAGTACTTCTTGGCTCCCAAGAATATTTTAGTCTCAAAAGGCAGTAAATAAATTTCCCAATAAATTATAATTTCTTTTACTAAATATGTTCTGTTTCATTTCCAATGACACATTAACATTTCATTTTTAATTTTAAAACTGTTACCTAAAAGGAGGATTTCTAGAGGTAGATTTTAGGTTAAAAACTTGGAGTTTCTCTCTTGCTCCCTGTCACTGTTCCCTCCTTCCTTCCTATCTGTCTGTCTGTCTTTCTGTCTATCTATCTGTCTGTCTGTCATCTATGCACCCATCCATCCATCCCCCTCTAACTTCTCAGTTCTGTTACTCTTCTCATCTTCTAACCCAAGATCCAAACCTGCCTTTAATAATGCCACCTGGCCTGGTAGCCCACAGCTCTCCAGTTTTAAGGAAACTCAGGGATTCTTACTAAGGCAGATGTTTGAGCCTAGTCCTAACATGTTAGTGTGGTAATTTTTCCAGGTTTTGAGTCTTAAAAGTACTGAACCCTGCATTCTCTAATTAACATTAGGTCCCCTTCTTGATCTTTCTTCATCAGCTGTGCTGTAATTGATACCATATTTGGTATGACTGAAAGGTAAGGAAACAGAATCGATGTCAGATTGGCAGCATATATTTTACCACTCACAAAAACAGGCTCCTTTCCCCTCCTATAATAAAGGATAATTTAATTGTTGCTGGATCTTTCTTTCCTTGAATAAAGTGCAAATACTAATGGAATTGAGAGACATATAGTTTAAAACAGATCTGCTTGTCTTCTTTCATTTTTGAAATATAATAGCTGAAACTAATGTTCATTGTCTGAGAAAAAAATAAGCAAAATACTCAGAATCCAGGTAAAGCATTCACCATTGTTCAGCTTACTTTTATCTACTGAAGCACAATGAGTCTGAGTACACCTGCTCGTTGCTGTTCTTGCAGAAATATATTTTGTGTTGTGGGTAATACTATCCACCCAAGAAGAAAGTAACCTGAACAGTCATCAGGCAGGTTCGTGCACTGGCTACAAAGCTTAGTGAGACACAGCACTGAAAAAATGACAGCAAAACGACCAGAGAAAATTAGTACCACACAGAAGCAGCCACAGAGGGCTTCTGACTATAGAACAGTGCCTGCAATTTGGAATAGAAGGCTACTGAGGAAAGCATCCTCTCACTGAGAGTGGATCTCCAAAGACAGAAGAGAGGAGACCGCAGAGACCACAGGATATTGTCCCAGGCTGTGACTGCCAGACACCAGCAGCTCTGGTGCTGGACAGAGGTATCAGTAAAGCTCGGCGCATGTACAAAGCGGGATCCTTCTTTTCCTAGGACACTCCCTTTAAAAATATATGCATATATGTATCTTGAAAATCAAAATGAGACAGGATATACTGCACAGCTGCAAAAGCAATTAAAAGAAATAGCACCAGACAGAGCCATTTTTTCATTATCTATGTCAAAATTAGACATAGATTATTTATGTCAAGCACGAAGACTTAATTGGTTTCTTTCAGCCACCAATAATTATTTCTTTTAATACCAGTTATTCAGAGCTCAGGAAACTGAACATATTTCAGTCTTAATCTGTATAAAATACAACTAGTTGGGTAATTCTGCTATAATAGAATAACCAATGCATTCAAAATCCACAATAAATAACTTTTAAGATGTTTTGGATTATTTGTAGCATTTTTAAATGCCACTCGCTATTGGGAGAGAAATGGAACACAATGTAACCTTACACATATTTAATTTCACTTTAAAATGTTTTCAGTTATTTAATACAAAATTACAACTTACTGCCTTCTCTAAATCTGAAAGCCTTTGGCACTATAACCCTGACTGCACATGAGTAAAACACACATTTCCAAGTTAATATAATTGCTGAAAAACTTACCAATGGAAAATTGGAGGACAGAAGCTGTTGTTGTATTTAGGCCAGTGGTGGTCTACAAAGAGAAACACACACAAATAAGATACAAAGAGAGGAGGGCAAGATCGCAGGGGGGAGACAGGTGTCAAGAGGGAGTGAAAGAAAGGATCTGGCAGGAGGGATGGGACTTATCCAGTTGCTGCTTCATTTTTATTAGTATTTCTGGGAAACTGTAAGGCCAACTTAGGCACAGATAGTAAACTTCACAGAGTGCTGTTGGAACTGTCTCGAGCAATCTTCCAGGTAACCTTGGGAAAGCCGTTAGGGAAGCCCTCTCAATCCACCCGACCACCTTCCTCTGTCCTACTGCAGGTCTGGGCTCAAGATACAAGGCTAACAAATAAAAACTGGGAGGGAAATTTAGAGCAAATGATAAGTGTGTGATTATTTTGAAAAGAACCACAAACTACAACAGATGAATGATTCGGGATTTTGGTGGGGAGGGGTTGTTGGTGGACATATTCTAAAACCCATTGTAATAATGGCTGCATAGCTTTGTGAATAAACTTGCAATTAATGAACTATAGACTGAATGGATCATTTCTCAATAAAATGTAAGGAAGAAAGAATGACAAGTAGGAGAGAAGGAAAGGAGGTGGAAGGAAGGGAGGGAGGCAAGAAAGAATTAATTAATTAGTTATGGGCCTAGAAATAGCCTTTCAACACACTTCTCCTACTTCTCTTTGCTTCATGAAGAAGTTTGTTCAACCAATTTTCTCCCTTCTGGAAGAGAAAGGACACATACTCTTGTTCTAAAAATTTACTTATTTATTCTTTGCAGCAGAGAATCAGCTCAAATGAGACGAAAACTGAGGATCTCCTTTTGTCAGGTTCCCAGGCCCTTTGGCTAAAGCCTGGTGTGTTCCACATCATTCTGACCTCCAAAACAAGAGGGCGTAACTGGGATTTCACTGCAGTGAAGGCAGCAGGCTGCCTCACCTGTACGTCTTAGCTTTTAGCCTCTTTAGCCAAATCCCCGCATGCTGTTATCCCCCAAGGGAGAGAGCCCACAACTGCAGCGGGTGGAGCGCTCACAGCCCATCCTGTAATGTGTCCCCCTGTGGGTAACCCATGAGCGAGTCTTTTGCTCTTCCTGAACTTAGTGGAGATGTGACTATGGGAAGATCTGTAGCATAATTTGGGAAGATGACTAGAGGTGGGCATTAAAGACATGACTTTAAAATTCAATGAAGAAACAGTAAAGGTAACAGAGGGTGGGGCATGAGAGATGTTTTATAAGTAATCCAGGTAATCAGTATTCACTCCTAATTTACTTTAAACACAGCACAAATTACAGGTCTCTGAATGACAGAGAAAACTTCCTTTGCGCATCATGGGAATCTGCCCACTATGTTTGTGCCTCTCCCTCCCGTCCTCTTTCCCTCAGCAGAGTTAGCCGAGAAAAATGTAGAAGGAAATTCCATTAAAATAAGGCTAGCTATTTTTTTTAAAGCTTTTAGAGTAGGTTCAACTACCTGTCCTCATGGAATTTTACTCAAATAACTAGATCTCAAAATCCAAAGAGGCGCAACACTGATAGAGAAATCTTAATTTCACATTAATTGGATGGTTTTATGTAACTGAATAGATCCTCAGATGAATTATGAAACACTTCTGGATCTGAATTCTTTGGCATGTCATATAAATTAAAAGCCACTGCAGGACATTAAATATGCCAGAGGGTCTTCAGCACTTAGCCTGGTGGTACAATAAATGACACTGTGCCTCCTGTAAGATCAAATCCCACAGCTGTGACCTCCACTATGGAACTGCAAGTTATTCGAATTACTACCAAATTTCCAATTATATGGGCTAACTGAGAGTGGCCCTATACCCTGATCAGTCATTGATTCCACATTTTTCTCTTCAGCAGGGAAGCTAAGGGCTGGTACAGTAGTCGAGTCTCATTTCTTTATCTTTATGCACTCACTTTATAGTAAAACTGTCAGCTACAAAACAGAGTAAAAAAGATAAAGAAAAAAGTTGCAAGAAGCACTGCCTATAAAATCTATTCATCTATATTTGCAATTGGGTATTATAAATTATTGATTAACCTTGAGTTCAAATATGTAATTTAGTCTGTAAAATTATTAAGCCTTTTTATCTGACACTCTGAAAACAAAAGGAGCTCTTAAAGTGCCTTTGATAAATAATATAGCAAGGATGAATGTCTGGTGCAGAATGCCAAATTTCAAGGCTCTTAAATAAATAAAATTTAAACTACATAAAATTAGTATAATAACTAAATGCATCTGAAGAATTCACTACAGGCTGAGATTGTTCATTCTATACTTCATTCTTATAAATTTCTATGGTTTTGATGGTGTTTTAGTCAAGACTCAACTTTGTTATTAAAATATATTTCCAAGTATGTAAAGATAATTCAGTAGATCATGCCTTTTTTTAGAGGTGTATCTCACTGGTAAGAAAAAGCTTGCCTAACATGCTGTGAGGTCCTAGGCTTGAGCCCAGCACCAGAAATAAATAAAAATAAGCATTAAAAAAGGGGCATAACGTAACGCATTTCAACTTTGGAGAGCATACATTCTTTTTTTTTTTTTTGCCAATTTTAAATAGCTTTATTGATGATGTTGTATTTCCACTTACAGTACAGTGCTTATAAAGTGCAACGTTATCTTTTCCCTGCATACGTGTTCTGTTATTGAAGTACTGAGAATGCCCAGTACTTTACTATAGTAGTTAAAACTTTAAGAACTGCCACAGAAATGCTACAAACTTAGGTCCTTCAAGTCTCTGAAAGCAGTAGATAGACAGGTTCCTTTTTACCTTCATTCTATACTAACAAAATGAATACAGTTCAGTGCTACCACCTAAAGTCTGGGTACTTCAGTGGGATAAATCTAACATATACAGTGCTCGAGGAAACATAAACTCATGGGATACCTAGATAGTAGAGGTACTACCTTTGACTGACTTTAACTTTACTGACACAAAATGGCTACTTAAACCAAATTTACAAAGCGGAGATGTAACAGGGACTCCTTTGAAATTGTCCTTTGCTGTCCCACCACCCCCAACTTATCCCTTCAGAAGAAGGACCCAGTCACTGTCCTAACTCCACTGTGCTATCTCTGGCCTGTTGTCTCTCTGAGTCACTTTTTTCCAGCTCATCTCAAATGCCAGGCACAGCAGGCAAACATCTCTGACTGCAACTGAAAGTGGCCCCAAGCACTAAAGACTCCTGGGAGTCAGCAGGGCTCCCAAGACTAGACCTGAGACAAAGACCAACCGGACCAGCACTGCCAGTACTTCCCACCCCATCCTTACTCTCCCCTACGTAAGCCTGGCAGGATCGCTAGTACACTGCAGGCAGTTTCTGAGTCACTAGTCCTCGGTCATGCCTGGTGTGGACCACACAAAACCAAATTCCTTCCTCATCTGCCTGTTGTTTGGGTCTTACTGGGGTGTTTGGGTCTTATTGGGGTGAGTGGTCAGACCGTGGCTGTTGGGAGCCCTGGAACCAGGGTGCTGGAATAGGACCCCACTAAAAGAGATGCTCCTTGTAGAATTTAAAAAAGATAAAACATTATCTTGCTATTGTCATTGTCATTAAGTCTATTAATGTTTTTGCTATTGGATTTATGAAAAACAAGAAGACACAGTGTAAAAAGAAGCGATGTTTGGGAGCAGATGTCTTTCCTCAGTTCTCACACACTGTTTTATCAGGATTCAGCTTTGAAGTAGTATGCAAACATTTAGATTTTGGTAAAGGCAATGTTAGCTGACAACTGAGTACCTCGCTTTTCACCTGACTGATCTGCTTTCTGCAAACAAGAGTTGCATATAATACACTGCATATTTTTGCTTCTGGGACCCCAGTATAATATATAAGTTATTGAAAATTACAAGCTGATAGTGTAAAGTATGTATGTCATCTCATTTTTCTAAACTTATCTTCATTCTTTCTATTCCCTTTGAATCTACAGCACAAATTCATCTTAGGGAAATACTTATGGTGGGAATATAAAATTACATACTTTTAAAAATTTATCAGGTGAAGATAATTATTTTGAATATTTTCCTTTTTAGTAGAAAGGCTAATCTCACATTAATAATAAGATATGATTCAAAACTAGCCTACTGGGATATCAACTCTAATGCTAAATAAACCAGGATATAGTGAAACAATCAGGATTAGACACACACGGGATCAAATAAGCTAACCATTTCCGTTTTTATGATATGGAGATAGCAATCCTGGAAATATATTTAGATTCTTTTATTTCCTATTAACCAGTAGAAACAAAACGAATTTGCCAAGATTTCCAGAAATATTATTGAATGGGGATACCTTCTAAGGTAGGTAATTATTCTAAGCTCAATTAACTATGATTAAACTTTAATTTTATTTTAAGGTTTATAGATAATTAATTCTGTCATGGTGCGTTATTTTAAATGTAGTAGCAAATCTATTTTTTTCAGGAAGAATTTCACTATCAGTCACATTTGTCTGCGAGAATATTATAACACCTTGTAGAACTTGAATTATGAGCACCTATTATTTTAATTTGCATCCAATTAATTCTATTTGTGTTCTAATTCCAACTAAAAACTCTTCGATTCATCAATGTTCTGAAGCTTCTATCTTTAAAAAAATTAAATGCGGCTATTACCATGAAAGAGGTATTCAAGCAGCACAAAATCAGAGCCATGTTGCAAAACCTAATTGACTTTCACATTTTGATAACTAAATCTTCGTTTAATTGTCTATCTAAGGTTCTCCTCCCTCTTTGCTATGGAAGCCAGTCTTCTGGCAACATTAAAAGTTAATGATTCTGAAACACAATGTGCAACATAAAAGTGAAAAATATAACCTATGACTAAAAATCCTATGAAACAGATGTGGGAGGAGAGAAAAAAAGGAAGAGAAGAGAAAAAGAGAGAAAGAGAGGGAGGGCGGGAGGCCAGTGGGAGAGGGAGAGGGAGAGGGAGAGGGAGAGGCTGGAGGGTAGCGGGAGGGAGAGAGGGTTAATGAATTGAAGTTCAAGTTGAAAAGCAGAAAAAAAGCCTAAGAGTTGTTACAAAAAGAGTATTTGGAGCAAAGTAATTGAGCCAAGATGTAGCATAATTGCTTTTCTATCCCTTCTCAGGAATGTGAAACGAATGTAGTCTTCATGTCAGACAGAAGTATCAGCAAAAGGCTCATTAACCACATCTGATCGCTGCTGGTGTCACTGCTTTTAGTTTAGAAGGCTTCAGTTTCATTTTACATGTTTCAGGAGTTTATCTTTGTCAGGCAAAGGCTAATCTGAGTTAAAGAGACGTAACCCACCCCTGAGTAATTTGGCATCAACCAAAATTTCTTAGAAATCTGTTTATTTGGTGTGTGCTCTTTCATCTAACAAAATGAGAAGAGCCATCAAAATTCTTCTATGGTTAGGAACCCAAAGTTTAAAAATAATAAAACATGACACATAACATTTTTGACTTGCAAAGAGAAAATAAGGACAAGGGCTTTAAGAGCAAGGGCTTTATATAAGAATTTAAGAGTCACAAATCCCTTACACCTGACATATAATACATATGTGTATCATACTCGTATTTTTCAAAAGCTGTCTATTATAGTGATGATGTATATCTAGTGAGGCCCATCGATCCTCCAATTTCATTACTGAATTCTTTATTTTTACATTTGAAAATACATCATACGATCACCCCTCTTAATTTTGAGATCTGTTTAATAGGACCCATAACATAAACAACACTTCAGATTTTCATCTAAACTGTAAGAGCATAAGAAGCTTTTGTAGATAAAGATCTTAGTAAACGCCATCACGGAATAACATACGTAAATGGCATACACTTACCAATTCTCGCGGGCCATATGGCTCACAGAAGGTGACAGCGTTGCCATGCATAATTGCACCGCACTGGTCACCGGTCTCACAGTTGTTACACTGAACCCTGCAGGAACACAGAACGGATTCCCAGTCTGAGAACTAAGCAGTGGTTTTCTGCTCAGGTAAGGAAAGACGCAGTGGTTACTGCTAATCAGCTCAACCACTATCCACAAAAGGTAATGGCATTTAGTATTGTGAGAAGTTTCCAAGACCTGAAACCATAAAGATCTCTGAACATAAATATCAATTCTTTCAGTTAGTTGCTCACACTTGTAGAAGGTTACTTAAATCTCCCAAAGTTTCAGGGTTCTCACCTGTAAAATGAGGATAATGATATGGAACTAAATCTGAGATAGTTATTGTGCAATTCAATGAGACAGTGTTTATAAAACAGAGCCCAGAACCAACCTCATAGCAGGCAATGTATAGTGGAAATGATATTATTAAGAACAAGTGACATATATCATGCACTGTACAATAATGGTTATATGTACTAAAAATAAGCAAAGTAATATCCACTTATATAATAAATTGAAAATCTGTATCTTCGAAATCAAAGGAATTTTTTACAAATGTAAAATCTCTTTTTCATTATGGTCAGTGTAAATATTTATTTATTTATATATTTATTATTTTAAAGATAAAAGAATGAACATGTCAAGAAACTGTAAATATTTAAAATAAGGGTCCTGAGATAAATTAGCGTGTGTACATTACCTAGGCTAAAAATAATGGAACAGGGTATTATATTTAAATCCACATATTGCGGTAAAATGTAAGTTTAAATTCAAGCACATTTTGGGGACTGCATCAATCTCGCAAATAAGTTACTTAGCTGTTTTATTATTGTAAAATTGTTTAATAACTTAGGACAACATCTCAAACATAAATTTATTCACGTCTACCTAGTAAAAATTGAAAGTGTGCATATTATGGATTTGACTTTGTATATTTGTGGCAATGTTTATAATGTTCTGCATGGTGACATTTTAACCTACAATCATTATGCCCGTAACATGCAGAGAGAAAGATCTGTGTTTCCCCTGTCTGATCCTCAAATCACATGAGAGCTGTATTTCAGGTTGAAAGAGCATTTTCAAAGACTTTCCCATTCCAGGTGCCAAACTCCCCGGAAAGGGCACCATGCCCTTTGTTTCAGCGGCTGCTGCTTTAACCCCTCAGCTGTTTGCTAATTTCATAGAGAGAGCAGGAGCTCCCGCCCAAGCCAGGAAGATGAAAGTGTGAAGCGATAATATGACTCACAAAGTCAAGGTAGAATCACAGTAAGTACAAACTTAGCAAATAATGTCAGTAATTCTCATATATTTTATTGTATGGAGTAAAGGATTGGTATTATGTTAAGTACTTTTAAAAATTATTTTAGAAGAGAGGAAAAAGAATTTCTGATAATAAATTTAAAATGGATCTCATGGTATCCGAAATCATAGTGGGATTCTCTCTTGATTACTGTGAAGCAAGAATCTAATAAATGCCCTTGACATTAGAAGAGACATAGTTGTAGCTTTGGAAGGGCAACACAAATGTCTCCTGTTCTTCATTTATGAATGTTATATTCTATAAATATGCATTGAATGAATGAATACAAGACAACATCATAAGCAGAACAACTATTAAGGTCTGATGTCTAAAACCCTTAAAACTGTGCTTGGCGCATAGTAAGCATGGTGCGTTAGCTATTATTTTTATTATAGAACTGGAGATTAAAAGCTGAACCCCACGTGCATATAGAAGATACATTACGTGAACTTCTTACTACTCTTTTTCTAATTCTTTACCCTGTGATTGTGACAAAGGTACAGAAAAGTAGCACAAAGCTTACAGTGGGCTTCTTTAGAGATAGATAAGGATTATTTGGTGTCAAAGTCGCTGTGAATGGCTTGTGTGAAACATCAACTTTGACAGAGAGAAAATTAAAAGAGTGTTCAAACCTCACAATGGTCATCTGCCATCAGTTTCCAGGGACACTTACTAAGGCATCACTGTTGATATGAAATCTAAGCCTGCTGTTTGGATTTCTGTAGCAATCATTCTATTTATGTATGTGCATCAACAGTCCTGAATCACCCATACATCAGAAAATAATACCTAGAGTAAATATGCTTTATGTACCCCCCCCTTGTTTTGATTAAATAAGATTCAGGGGAACCTGAATATCTACATTTGAAAAAAGTGATACTGATGGACGTCCCCTATAATCTTGAATTAGACAGCCAGGGAATAGACAAAGGTTATGTGATATCTTTGGAAAATTACTCCTGTTTTGTGGAATAACAATGGTTAAAAAAACACACCCATGAGGAAAGCACGCCGATACAGGTCTTCTCTCTGTTTGGTAAAACATGCCTTCCAGACCTTTCTCTTACGCATTGTGCTATAGATCAGAACTTTACAATAAAGTTTTAAAAAGGCATTGGTACCCTGTCAAAGAAATTTAAAGATTTATAATGGTCAGATATTACCCACTGGGTTGCTACTTGGAGGAAAAATGGCTTCACCAAAGACTGACAGGATAAATCTGTCAGCTTCCTGCGACGTCTTTTAAATGCCCTTTGCTTGTGTTCCTCACAGTCTGACTGGGTTTGTCAATATAATTTATTTTAATTTACCCTGAATGTCCATCCCTCTAGGTGGTCAAATAGAACCCTCTCTTAACTGCCAGTGGTGTTATTTATCTATTCATCATTTATTAATTCATTCTTGTATTTAAGAGATGTATGTTGAAGACTTACAGGCACTCTGCTAAGCTTTAGGAGTACAAGACCAATGTAACAGTGTCATTTTTTTTCTAGTTCACATTCCAGATGGAAAGGCACAGAAGTAAACAAATAGTTATGACAGAGGTTGTCCGTGCAATGCTAGGTATTTTAAAAATTCTATTATGTGTCAGATACTTGAAGTCCATTTAAATCTTTCAACCTCAGCTCTCTAAGAGGAGAGAGGTCATGGTTGTCCTCATTTTACTAATAAGAAATCTCAGGTTCAGAAAGGAGAGACATTTAAAATGGCTTAAGGCCACACAGGTATGAAGCTGAAGGATGCAGGGCTTGCTAACCCCAACATCCATGACACTTTCCATTGTTCCTAATTTCTTACAGTGGGACTATTGGCTGGCTGTGTTGATACCTCACCAAGACCAGGAAAGTATGGCACACTTCCAAAGGCGGTCTTAAAACTGGTTCCGAATGAGAAACAGGCGCTACTCACTCAAGGAAAAAGGTGACTGTCTGACAGGGCATGGAAATTATGGGTCCCAAGCTGAACTATGAGCGCAGGGGTTCTGTATGGCTGGATCTGTACCAGCACATACAGAAGGACAGCAAAGGATGGGGCCGGGAAGCGGAGCACTTCCTCCTCCACTTACTGAGTGCAGGTTCTGTACTATGAGCTCTATAAACCATGCTGCAATTAATTCACAAAACTCTCTCCCTCTATTCCTAAATCCCCATGTAGATGATGCTAAAAGTAAGATTTAGAGATACGATTATTCAAAGCTATGCAGCTAGTAATTTATAGAACTGGGTTTAAACCTCATTGAAAACATCTTTACAATGGCCCCAACTTTTAGGGAAATTACTCTAGCAAATAGTAACTTGGAAGTATGAAAGACCCAAGGACACTGATGCAACTCAAGTAAGAAATAATAGTTCTTTGAAATAAGGTATGGGTGGGGAAAAGGTAGACCCATCATAGAGTGTCACTGTTTAATAGACATATAATGTGAGGCACACAGGCAATTCAAAATTTTCTAATGGCTACACTGAAAATAAATCAATGAATTAGTTTTAATAATGTTTCATTTAATCCAACATATTCAAGTTTTAGTATATTTCCACATGTAATTAATATAAAATTATTAATCTCTTTGTACATATTCTTTTTATATTATGGCTTCAAATTATAGGGTATGTTATTTTATACTTACAGGACATCCCAGTCAGACTAGTCACATTTCAAGGGCTCAACAGTCCATACAAGACTAGTGCCTATCATACCTAGAGAATTTCAGAACTTGAAAGCTGTTCTCTGGTGATGCTGATAATCGGAGGTAACCAGCTGAACTTTCAGAACTTCATGGGCTGATATGACAGTTTGGGATCTGGATGAAATCATGGGAGTGCATATTTTTAGGGATGGGGAAAAGCGAAAGGTACACAAAATAGAAAAGAGGTCCAAGAATGGATTCCTGGGGAGCAATCAGATTGCCCTTATTCTAGTGGGTGGAAAGCTCAGACCACATCACAACCTTTCACTGGGAATCCATTCAAGCCTGTCTCGCCTTACTGCTCCACGACAATTGGTAGTGTGGTTCATTTCTGTTCTTGTTCCTGACCAAACCTGTACTGCCCACCAAAGTGAATCTACAGCCTGGTACTCTTAATACTTTTTCTATCATTAAAGTTAAGCCTTGTATAACTGCCAGTATGAGCACATTATCATAAAGGACAAGATAAACCATAATTTCCTGAAGGAGACCAACAAGAGGATGCAGAGAGACACAGGTGGTCACTGTTTCTCAGAGAATAGGGATCCACGTGTATTAGTCACTTTCTTGTCTTGGGGATACAACATCCACAATTTAAGGAGGAAAAACTTATTTTGGTCCACGGTTTTTAGAAGATTCAGTCAATAGTTGGCCAACTCCAAGGCAAGAAGGTATGGTAGAAGGGCCTGGGTAAAGGAAAACTCATGTCATGAAGGCCAGGAAGCAGCAGGAGACAGGAGGAGCTAGGGAGGGACCTGTACCTCTTGAGATCATGCCTCCGTGAGCCACCACTTCCCACCCGGCCTCACCTTGCACAGTGTGCCCACATGTGCTTTGGAACTGTCTGGCTAACCTTCTCAGCAGGCCTCTATGTCTAACGGTTTAATTTGATTAAGTGGAGTCAGGTATTTAATTCCAAACGGTTTTCTCTGTGAAGACCCACAGAAGTCTGAAACTGTCTTCTTCCTGTATGGAAATGTTCTATGTGCTCCAAGGAACTCGAGTTTGATTTGCTGGATGATGACGGTTCAGTGAGGCTCAGAGAAGGAAACAAAGCTGCTGTTTGTCGGGACATTTACATCTATGATTGTCACAATGAAATTTCTTCTCCTTAACTCATTCGGAGGAAAATGATCAGCTTTGTAAAGTTAGGCAGCATGCTGTTCAGAGCTGTGTGGGAAGAAGGAAGTTTTAAATAATCCCAGTTAAACAGACTTCTGATTTTCAATTTAAAAAGGAATGTGACCTCCAAGGCTAAGGATTAGAAATGAATTGCTTCTCTAATAGTAAACTACTGACTATTTCTCTAATTTAAGACATCTTTGCTCCTATTTCCTAATATGAAAAAATAGAATATAAGAACCCGACAAATACCACAGCACACCATGTGGATTGCTCACAACAAAATATATTCTGCCATGAATAACATGATTAAAAGACATTTTAAGGGGAATGCTAGCAATTTTCAAAGACCATGCAAAGCAAGATTTTATTAAATCTCCTCTGAAGCGCTTTATCACATGCTTAGGTTCCACATGAGCCTTATCTATTACTGGAGTTCACAGATCATCAAGCCAGAGGCGACCTGTAATATCACTGCACCTCATTACCCCCTCATTCTATAGATGGTAAAACAGGACTGGAATTCACTTTCCCTGGTTCCTTGTTCAATATTCTTCCTACTCCATCTTAATGTAGCCAGTAAGAAAGGAAGCATTTCAGTTCTACAAAAAGAACGTGCTTTTCAAACAATGTCATTTTTATTGTCATGGTTTACTTTGAAAATCTCCAATGACTGTTCTTAAAAATTGTTTTTCATCTACAGGATAAAAGGATTTTCGTTTTGCTAATAAAAATTTACAAAAATAAAAGAAACGAAATGGATCTCATACAAAACATTGAATGAACTCACTGGACTGGAGTAAATCTGAGTCATATTCAACACTCTTCTGGCTGTGCAGGTACCTCAGTTCACGATCTCAATTCTGTTGACAATTCTGGTCATAAACTAGACTGGACGAGAACCCAGTCAAATTTCCCCATAAGCAATATTGAAACTAACCATTGAATTTGATTCAGTTTTTGTCGAATTCAGTTTGTGACCAGAATCATGGAAAGAATCAAATTCATTAACTGAGGTACCACAGTATATCACAGTAGATATTTCATCGAAATCTGTATTATGAATGCATTATGGCTTGCTTTCTTCTTTCCTTCTTTCCTCCCTCTTTCCCTCCCTTCCTCTCTCTTTTTTTTCTAACAAAGACATAAAAAAAATCAGCAAATACAAAGCCTGGCTCTTGCTAACCAACAAAACTAGCATCAAATCATAAACATAACTGTGAAAGAAAAAGAAGTGCTCTGAAGCAGGGTTTTGTTCTCCACTACACCCAGCTCCTTGGCAATTTCCAAGCTTGTTGCGTTGGTGCCAGGTGGTTGTTTTTATTTTGGACAAGGAACTTGAGAGGTAGAGAGTCCACTTCTATTAGTATAGCTATACTTTTATCCTGATTTAAAAGTTAGTGTGCATGAAAATATGACGAACCACCCAGTCAGCAGGCATAAGAAAATGCAGAGCGAGATGTGCTGGAGAGCAAGGTCCCCCACACTGTGGTGACTCAGAAGGGCTTTCAGGACAGGGCAGGAAGGAGCGGGAGGATTAATGAGAAAACTGGGCTCTTTAGCACCACTGCAGATTTATGAGTGGGTGGTGGTGACATCATCCGGATCATAATAAATAAATAAATAATTGAAATATTATGTTCTCAAGAGTAGTCTCCTGCTGTGACTCATCTCTCTCTTTAGATCAGAGTGAAATCACTGAGCCTTTAGTGAGGCGCTCTACTGAAACAAGCGAATTACCTAGAAATGCACTGGAATCAGTCACCATCAAATTCTCATTTGAGATACACACCATTTGTCCTCAGGACTGAGCACATTGTATCACCCTTCCCTAATTTATTGTCCCTGAAGGGGTCAGCAGCTGACACTCAGCCACGAGACAATCTGCCATTCTATAAGCTGGAATCGTGTATTTGCCAGCATTTCTATATGGAGACATTAAAATAATTTTAATAACATTTGTTGTCATTATTTGGAGTTCTTTAAAACTAGAAAAAGAAAAGTGGTTTCTAGTAAAAGATAATGTCTCTACCTTCAGGTGACATGTCTCTGCTAACACTGGTGATCATATGAGCTTGCACTGGGGAATCCACCAATGTGACCATAACCGAGACCTGCAGGCCCTTGGTAACTGCGCCATCAGATGACTTCAGACTGTAACCCTCCTTGCGTCTTCCACTCAAGTATCAATAACCAGTGCATGCAACCTCTGGCCATAGTTTAGAATGAAGAGACAGTGTTTTCCAGTGCCGAGGTCATGGCCATTTACTTGTAAGCAATTTATACGATCATTTTCAAAAAGTAAAAGAGCAAGCTTAAAAAAATGAAAAATTCTATTCTCTTTGTAAATGTAGGGTTTTTTAGACAAAAAGCAAGGAAAGTTGACTCCATAAGACTGAGAATAATATCACCTTCAACTTTTTTTTTAAGGAGCTAACACATGCCTTGAACGTGAAAATGACAAACTCTATTTATAGCTCATTCTTTCTCATTACTTCCCACTACGGAAGGTAAGAGAACTCTCCTGATTTCACTGGGGAGTTTAAAAATTTGATCTGTGCTTCTTAGCAGGTACAATGACAAATAGGTTAAAAATAACCCTTCTAAACTCCTACAACTGCATACAATATTCTGATCTCCTACTATGGTGAATTCTACAACATGCTGCTTGAAGAAATATTTTCTTGCTTATTTCAAATGTACTTGACATTTAATTCCATTGAGTGAGCTCTTGTTTCTGTCATCTAAAACAGAGATTAAAATAGGAAATAATATGCCTACAGATTCATACCTTATTTTGTTAGTGGGACACCTCCTGGTTAACTTTTCTATTATAGATGAAGCTTTTCCCCAGAGCAATTACATCATAGTTAAAAAAAAAAAAAAACAGAGGAAGGGGGAGGAAACAAGTGAGAAAAGTTAGAGGAGGGTTTTGTGGTAAGAGAAACGTTATCGACACAAGAGTACAGAGAGAAATAGATAAAGGGGTGAAGAAATCAAGACAGGGGAAGATAAAAAGTGCAGAAAGATGGATGCAAGTTGGGAAAGGTATGCCATGAACCTCCAACAATAAAATTGTAATCCCCAAATCCCCAAATACAAAGATGCATGAAAGGTTTTGGCAAGGGTATGTGATCAGAGAAAATATTAATTCTGCTTCACTTTTCTCGTTTATTTAGAACCTCTTATAGTCATTTATTTTTGAAAAAAAGTGTAGGGTTTATTCTCCCATCCCACCCACGCTGTCTTCCAAATTTACTGCCCATGGGATTGCTGAAGGTTGGGCAAATGTCTGGTAAAAGTGGGTAAAATAATTCAATTTTATCTGATTTCTTCCTCAGTTATTTGTTCATGAGCCTTATTTCATCCTGATCACCTGGGTCCCTCACTTACATTGTGGTTCTCACATTACAGAATGATGAAGTGCCTTTTATTTTCTTATTTATGAAGAAGATGGGGCTACAGGATACCGTGGAGCTACAGATGTTTGCTTGACTTCTTTTTTCACATAGGCTAAGCAATCACTGAATAAACCTTCTGCTGGAAGTAAGGTACATCCTAAAATTCCAGTATTTTATATGACTTATTCAATTATTTTTCTCAAAGGAGGAGAACTTTAATAAGTCAAATCACCAATTATTTTGTTCCATCTTGTATCAACTACACCAACAAGTGAGTACTTTGAAGAGAACACCAGATGCAACGGAATCCATCATCTTTCAGCTGAAAGTTGTAGGGTTTTCTGTATCATCACCGACTGATGGAGGTCTGCATGTCCTGGAGGATCTGCAACTACTTTAAGTCTTTCTTCTTGACATCTTATATCCTGGTTGATATCACAATTGACTCGTTTAAAAGGCATCTTCTGAGAAGTAAGCCCTGCTTCTCCCTGATCTCTGTAGAACAGGGCATATTTACTTGCTCTTAGCAATGTTCTGTCATCGTGCCGGAGGGGAAACATCTGTTGTCATCTCACTGCCATCTATTATTGTGTTTTTTAATAGTCTTGTGTTTCCCACTGGAACGTCATGGATGTTGTACTCCCGATGTCTCAGTAATCTTCAAAAATAAGCATTAAAGGGGATAACTTAAGCAAAACAAAGATTCCTCCTTGAATTTGGAACTGCCTGCAGGGTGAATACTCTTCTTAACAAAACTTAATTGTTTTTAAAAATTCATTTACTTTTTAGTTACTCTTGTTCCCTCCCCCACTGCTTCCCTCCCTTCCTTTCTTTTTCTCTCTTCCAAATTATAAACCAGACATATTTCATTTCATACTTTTTGATTTTTTAATAACTGCTAACTAAAATGTTTAATTGAAGCAAATTATACTGTATTATACACCGTGAAATACACAGATCTCGAGTTTTGACAAATGCACATGACTGAGTAACCACATCCTTTCAAGACGCATTATGGAATCATCACCCCACAAAGGTGGAGAATTTACTGAAATGGTGTACCTCATTAAAAGGGCTTGTGAAAGTGTAGTTAGTGTGCAAGTAGTAGTTGTTTAAATGAAATGTTAATAAGATAAAGCATACTTAGGGCTTGTAACACCCTTCACATTTAGTTCTATGCGAGTTTTCTTCCTAGTTTTTGTTTTTTTTTTAAATTATTATTATTATTATTTTTTCCCGGTACCATAGATCGAACTCAGGACCTTGCGCTTGCCAGGCAAGTGCTTATGCCACTGAGCTATACCCCCAGCCCCTCTTCCTAGTTTTTGGAGGAAGAAATCGGAGGGCTGGTGCTCTATGACTAAGACACTACTGTACCGCACACGTTATTCTGGGGATTCCCAGCAGCTCTAAGGAATTGGTCCATCCCCACTTTCTCAGCCTCTTGGGTTCAGTAGCACAGCGGAATTGGCGAGGACAGTGCTGGAGGCCAGGTGCTCCCTGCGTGTGCTCCAGTCCAGAGCACAGTTAAAGTGGGGGCGTCCCTCCCCACAAGCCTGAGCTGTAACTAGGCTGGCAGTGATCTGGCTGTTCTCTTCAACTGTAGTTTTACACTTGGGCTCTCAGCCACACAAGGTGGCCGGAAGAGGGTGGGAGAGTGAGAGAGGCAGGACCACTTCCCTGGCAGAGCCCCAGAGAAATTGGGAGCGTGAAGAGCGGAAGGACGCTATGCTGACCCGGGAGGCAGGAGGACCATGGCTGCCCCAGAGTACAGCATCGAAGAGGGCCATGGCTCAGGTCCAGAAACAGAGCAGTCCCCATCCCCTCATCCAGGGCTCATGTCACAGCAACTGTCCGGAAGGAGTGCTCAGGATGGCACAAAGGCTCTCTGTGTGGATTGGTCCCCGAAGACTGGAGCAGATAACCGAGGAGGGATGCGTGTCCCTACCTACCACCCGGTGTTGCACTGATAAGCCCCTTGAAACTTAATTTAAGAACCAGGAAAATCAGAGAGGGCCAGTCAGAGTTGAATGAAATTAAGTTTCCACTAGTCTCATTGAAAAGGATGATAAAAGAAGAGCCAAGTTGGTTTATGGAAGAACAAGGAAAGTTTTACTAGTCTGATACCCAAGTTTGTGTGCAGAATTGGTAACTGCATTTGTGTAAGCATAAAAAGTTCCGGAAGGACCTACAGAAACTGTTACCTCAATTGATGCCTGTGGAGAAAGAAATGTAGGGCTAGTGTAGGGGAAAGACTTATTTTAACTGTTTATAGTAGTTTATTAATTGAACTTTTCACCAAGTCAAATTATTAATTGTTATATGACTCAAATATTTCAACCGAATAGGTAGATGGCACATTCAAGATTGCATTGATGTAAAAAAATTTTCTTGGTTTTATTCCAATTTCCATCAAACAGTTTAAAGAGTAAAAGCTGTTTCTTTTATTTATAACAATAGTAACATCAATTTGTAATGCTTTTATGTACACCCATTTATATATGAGAAAACAAACTTGGATATTAATTACATGAAAAGTTACTTTCATTAGGTGAAGTTAATGGAAGCAAGTGGAACGATTTAACTTTGAAACTGATCTACCTCTCTAGCATGTATATGTATGATCTTTCTCTCTCTTTCTCTCTCTCCTTCTTTCTTTCTTTCTTTCTTTCACTTTCTTTTTCTTTCTTTCCTTCCTCCCTCCCTCCCTCCTTCCCCCCTTCCTTTTCCTTTCTTCCCTTCTCCTGCCCTTTCTCTGCCTTTCTTCCTACCCTCCACCCTTCCTTTCTTTTACTGTCACACTGAGATTGAATCCATGGTTGTCTCCCTTTGTTATTTTTTATTTTGAGACAAGATCTAGTGAAGTTGCCCAGGTTGGGCTTGAATTTGTGATCTTCTTGCCTCAGCCTTCCAGAGTGCAGAGATTACAGGTATGCACCACTATGCCTGGATTAACTATAGTTTATTGATTTGTCCTCTTATGTATCCATAAAATAAAAATGGAATAAAATATTTAAAACTTTTAGAACCATTTTCAAACCTCATAGGAGAAACATGGTAATATAAGTTGCACGTTTTTCTCTTGAGGCAAGTTTTTTTTTTTTTTTCCTTTTTGAGACAGGATTCTCATTGTGCAGCTCAAGATGGCCTTGAACTCATGATGTAGCCCAGGTGGCATCAAGCTTGCAGCGATCCTCCTGCCTCAGCCTCCCTAGTGCTGGGATTTCAAGGGTGCACTACCATGCTCGGCTATGAAGCTAGTTTTTTGGTGATGATGAAATTTCAGCCCAAAGTGGCACACCTAGCACTATGCCCTCTCCAGTGGGGTGTGGCAGGGGCACAGGACACAGAGCTGGGAGCAAGGACTCTCTTTCCCACATCGCCACAGAGCTGCCAGTAGCTCCCGTCCTTCTATGGGATAAACACTGTAAGAGACAAAACTCCGACAAGATGTGTCCCAAGGAGACAGACTTCAGGAGAGTGAAAACTGCCTATGAGATTCCAAAACAAAATGAGTCTCTGTTACTACACTAGACACATTTAACTGAGGTATCTGCTTTTACTGGGTGCTGTTTTCTGACTTTAGGGAGTTCATGTTTATTTTCAAGGGATTCCAGGCATCACACAACCTCATCTTCCCTCCTCGGGATTCTGCTGTACTGCTGTCTTCACTAGACATAGATCATGCGATAGAGATGTACTTAATTTGGTGTTTGCTCTTCACGAAAGTGAAATGAAGGAAGACCCAGGAACTCAGTTAAATAAATTAGATTAAAACAGTTTTAGTAATAATGATTGTTTAAAAAAATTATATCTGAATTTAGAAGAGATACATAGTCTGTTGTGTAAATACAGCACCTGCAGAAGGGATGAAATGGGACAGAGGGGCAGAGGAAGCGTAGGCCGAGGCTGGAAGGAGGAAAGGAAAGAGAAGGGGTAGGGAGGAGGGGAGGAGGGAGGGACGAGAGACCAAGCAAGCGCAGGAACCGATTACCCGAGCAGCGGCACTCGGAGGCAGTGAGGACAGCGAGGCCTCCTTCCCGCTGTGAGGAAGTGGAGCTGAGGGAGGGGAAGCCACTCCCCCTTCTCGGGTGAAACCAGACCAGGCTGCCATGTCTCCACCGGCTTGTGCTCACAGTCACCTCTCCAATAAAGGGTGTCTGCTGCCTCTGTTTTTCTTTCCTTTATTTAATTTTAAAAGACTAAGCAAAGGAGATTATGAATTGTAAGGGGTAAAGTAAAATTACTTTCTGAAGCATGTTTGATAGAAGACAGAAGAAATTGACTTTTAAAGGTTAAAAAGAGGTTTTCTACAGAGGTAGGAATAACCATAGTTTAAGTTAAAGGGACATAAAATCCATAATTTTGGCCAAGAAAGTGCATATTAGATCAGTCAGGAAAACAGGTGAAGCAGAATCAATCATATTTTATTGATTTAAAAACCACAGAATTTGAACCACATAAAAGTCACATTTTGTATTTGTCAAGAAAACTCATTGAAGACCATGAATTAACTTGACAGAAAAGAACTTGCCTTGAAAGAAACAAATCATTTGATAACATCTGTATTAGTGGAATATAAAAAGTGTCAAGAGGACGTCCGGGAAGATGGCCACCGGGTAGGCAGCAGAGAGAGAACCTCCCAGAGGATTACCACCCAGACAATGAAATATAGCAATATGAAGACAGAAATGAGGACTTCCGGGAAGAAGACGACCAGCCGAGAGAGCGAGTGCGGAGGGAAGAACAGCTTCAGCTCCTGAACCCGACAGTCAGAACGCGCTACTGGGACAAACTGCGCCAAACCGGGCAGCGCTCCGGGATCCCGCTCAGAACCCCACCCCCGCAGCCAGCGCTGCGTGAACTGGAGCAACAGCAACTGGCCGGAGGGATTTCTGAGTCAGGGAAAATCTCCATCCAGGGAAAAACATCTGAACGGCACTCCTGTCTGCACGATCACAGGGTGAGTTAAGTGCGCGCTCTAACCGGTTTTTCCTGAATCAGGAAGAAGCTCAGCCCATCGAGAGACATCAAAGCAGCTTCAAGGACTGTGGGATCTCCCGGGTGGGAAGACCTACTTAGGCGCCCCAACGGGTTTTGTGAGGGGGGAAGGAGCTCCACCCAGGGAGGAACACCTGAGTGGCCTATCTGCAAGAATCCTGGGGTGGCGAGCTGTTTATTCGCCCCGACCAGGTCTTGGGGTAGGGAGTAGAAGCGGAAATCTCAGCAGACAGCTTAAGGGACATTCTCC